>JADLZK010011645.1:0-242895 GCA_015847255.1 Hyparrhenia diplandra
CGGAGATGATGATGTCTCTACGTGGGTGTAGCGGTTGGCGGGATCCGGCGTGGTGGGATCGCGGCGATGGATGGATCGTTGTGCCATTGTCGGCGGCGTAGGCTGTGGCAGTAGGTCGGGCACTCGATCGTCGAATCTTTCTCTGTAGATCGACTTTCTCCGTTCCCTCGTTGGGATGTGCGGCGGTTGGGTAGGTGGTCCGGAGACTTGAGCTCGTGGCTCACGTTGTTCGAGCTTCGAGGTCGTGTTGAGTCGGAGGTATGCAGCTGCGGTCTTCCGCGATCGTGCGATGCGGGGTTAATGCGCTCGGTCGTGCAGTCGAGTTTGACGGAGGTTGTCTTGGCGTGATCACGAGTTCTTGAGCTCGGGCTCGGAACTCGCGAGTCGTGCGTTAGTGGAACGCAGTCGTTGAGCTTCGGGGTCCGTGGGACCATGAGCTCCAGAGCAGACTCGGGTAAGTCGTGCGTGCGTCTGGCGGGACAGTGGGCTCGGGCTAGCTCGGGGACCCGTAGGCGATGCAGTCGTGGAATGAGCTTCGGGCTCCCGTCCGCGGAGCTTCCGTCTTGGCCGAGGAGTTCCCGGTTATGCGACCTTGAGGCACCGATGTCACGAGGGAAGGCGCGGGGCTCCGACCTCAGAGCGCTGCGTGCGGTGGGGCGGGCTTCGAGGGCTCGGCCTCCGAGCTCTTAATAGGGAGTTTGGGCACCGACCTCCAGAGGCGTCGCGGTGAATTTCCGGGCTCCGGCCTTTCCGAGCTGCGTCTTGGGGGCTTCGGGGCTCCGGCCTCCAAAGTTAGTGCAATGTAGATTATCCTGCATTAGGCCGAGCTGGCGTCCGGGCAGATCGGGACCAGGCGCCGGCAGGATTACCGCGATTAGTTGTGTGTTTAGGGGTACTACGATACGGTATCCCGAAGTAGAAAGGGCACTAAGTGCTATTAAATTGTGGGTCCATATGCCAGGTGCATACTAAAATGGACCTAACAATAATTAAAAAATATTCTAATTTCGAAATTTATTTATGTAATTAAAGTAAGTAAAATAGGTAAAATAACCGGAGTATAATGTTTGGAGTACTCTGTGGTTCCGTCCAAGCGCGCGCGTCGCCTTTGGCCGGGCGGGGCTTGTCAGCACGAACAGCCGGGTCGGCTTCGATGGATCAGCCGCTGCTGCTGCAATCCAACGTGATGAAGGTAAACAGCACAGCCCGTTAGCCACAGAACAGCTCATGCGCATGCCGCCGCCGCCCTTGATCGTCTAAAACAGCTCGAAACACAAAACTCATAGGCTCGCTTTATTTGTAGAGATTACTAAAAACAATATTATTTTAGGATCACATCAAATAAATATCGATGCGAATCTTATCATTGAATTGCGTACAAAATTTGACTAATTATTATTCAAATTTTGTAAATTATATGTGTAATCTTTGAACTTTTCGGTGTTTAAATTTTCGGTGGCCAATTGCTGGAAGTGACCGCTCGCTAGCGGCGCCTAAAGTTTGGTTGCCGGTGGGGCTCATCCACCCTGAAATGCAAACGCACCTCTTCAGGAACGTCAGCAATGACATCAGAAAGAGGCAGAATGCCAAGTAACTAGTCTCCTGATTGATGACTACTAAACCACCATATATATAAAAAGAAAAGTAATAGAATGATGGTCAACCTGTTTTTCACCGCGGTCAAAGATATTCTCTCTGCGTACAAAGACTACAAATACAGATCGAGCCACCCAACGCTGCAACGAACTCCAGATCTACAAGTTCGAAGGCACCATTCTCGTTGGCAAAAAAATATAACAATGGCGGCATCGAACGGCCGTGATGAAGAAGCGGCGGCGGTGCGTGATCGGCAGGTGGGCGAGCCACTACGCCATCCCGCGTGTACGTGGCGCTGAAGCTCAAGGCGTGGAGTACGAGGTTCCTGCAGGAGGTGGTCGGCAACAAGAGCGAGCTGCTGCTGCAGTCCAACCCGGTGCACAAGAAGAAGATCCCGGTTCTTCTTCACCACGGCAAGCCCGTCGCCGAGTCCACGCGCCAGTCATACTCAGTACATCGATGAAGTTTGGGCGTCCAACAACGAGCCAGACATCCTTCCCGCCGACCCCTATGAACGTGCTGTCCAGCGGTTTGGGCACAGTACGTAGATGACAAAAGGTAACATAAGGCATAAGCTGGCTTTGCTGATGAATCTTCAATAATGTCAGTCTTGAGATGGGTGGCCAATATAATGGAGATCCAAACCTGAAATTTCAACGAATTCCATATGATTTTGTCTGTAGATTGCTCCTGCATCCGTGGTCTTGGGAGGGTGACCAATGGAGACAAAGACGAAGCATCAGCGCAGGTGTGCGCAGCCCTGCAGCATTTGGAGGAGGCCTTCGTCAAGTGCAGCCGAGGAAGAGCTATTTCGGCGGCGACAGCCTGGGCTTCCCTTGACATCGTTCTCGGGTCACACACCTGGGTTGGCTCAAGGCAGTGGAGAAGATCGCCGGCGTCAAGGTCCTCGACGAATCCAAGTTCCCCAGACGACAGCGTGGGCGGACCGATTCTATGCTCATCACGCCGTGAGACGTCATGCCTGAAACGGACAGGCTCGTGCAGTTCAACACGTACCTCATTGGTGTCTTGAAGGCTAAAGCTTCCCAGAAGTGAGGGAAATGGTTTAGCATTGTATTTCTAATAATTTCTATTACTTTGTAGAAGTATTTTGCAATTGCGCTTTTTAAACGCTTAGGGCGTGCGGTCTAAAAATTTGCTTTTTTAAAATAAATAAGTAAAATATATACAGCCCATGCATGTGTTATCATATAACCAACTTTCTTGAACATGAAGTTAATTATCGTCAACCATCATACATGACAACCTTCGGTGGAAACAGAGTCAGGAGCACGTTGTGACCATAGGGCTTTGTGGCTAAGACTGTCTATCAGATCTAATAGACACTATATCCCATCCAGCTATGTCGCACTGATAATGGGACAATATCACCCGACAGATCTAGCAAAAGAAATCACGCAGTGCCTAACAAAGATTCCTTGGAGAAGACATCAATGTTAAACTAGGCTCTCCAAACCTTAAATCCCCGTCAAGCAAAAGATTCTTTTCAGAAACGCACTAGCTGTGTCAATGGGCAAGCCTGCAATGACGTGAAAATCAGCGGTAGCAGCTGATCCTTGCAGGAAAACACCTAGAGGCGTGTCGGCTTTCCATTTCTTTAGTTCAAATGGATAGCCATCAAAAAGGGAAGTCTATTGGCCACGTTTAATCTTTCCACACGTTTATTTCTTGGTTATGCATGTGAGACGGATGTCTCTACAGATTGAATGTTTGCCTTTGGGTTAAAAACTTTATAGTAATTGGTTTTGATTCTACCTAATGGGTAGATGTGGCGGATATGAACTATCCTTTATCTTAAAAAAAAAACTTATGTCACAGTGATCCTAGGGATTTCTTTCTAAGTGTCGGTGTGGTGTGGCAAACTGTCTCCAAATAGGAAAACTATCTATGCATGTGTGTCACAAAATGACCTTCTCTAGAATGGAGAAAGTGTGGCAGACTAACCGTGACTAGTGACAAACTATCCATGGGTGGTAGTGTTACTTGACCAAAAAAAAAACAGTGTGTGGAGCTCAGGTGATACACACGAATAGTCCCTGTGAACTACCGAGAGGACTATCGGGGCAACCGTTGGACGGTCTGCCACACACACCGACACTACCGAGACTTAAGGGGGTGTTTGGCATGACTCGGGAGCGAACTCAAAGCTGAAGCTGATTGAGCTAGCAAAACACCCCAGCTCCGGAAAAATGCAACCCCATGGAGTTTTTGGAGCCCTAGTTCATTTGTTTGGAGCACTTCATTCGTGAGCTCGGATCCTTTTTTTGTACTACCACTAGTATTGTATGATATAGTTAGATACTAGAATCAAAGAAACTTTAGGTAGTGTTTGGAATCAAAATCTCTACTGCAATGACTTTTTCTATAGTGCCAGGACTCATGAGACTAGATGTCAAATATAATTTCTGAAAGGTTGCTGCCCCTATAGACTACTAGATTGTTGATCTTGTGTTTATTTCTTACTAGTGTTAATTTCTGACACACCGTTCTTTTGCAAGTTGTTGACTCATTTTGGTGACTTGTGAATGGAGTTTGGTGTGACTGACTGGGGTGAGTCTGACACCATGTCTTTTGGTGTGACTGGGGGAGTGTGGTTGTTCTGTTAGTAATCTCTTGATGATAAAAACTTGTGTATGCTATTGTTGCCATGGCTGAAACTGTAAGTGGAGTGTGGAGTGGTTCCTGTAGTTGGCGAACAGCCTGGATGTTGCTTTGGTGTTGTTGCCTGACTAGAATGACTTTGATGGATGTATGTTCATTATTACAGTATTACTAGATTTGTGATCTGATGATTTATTTGTTTCGATGGTGGATATTTTTGTGGCTGTATGAATCATTAATTTTGGAGGAATTGGTTTTGTTTGATGTCTAATTATTTTGTTATAAAATTGTAAGTTGTTTGAAATCGGCTGAAACACTTTTGGGCTTACAAGAATAAAATAAAATGGAAAAGGTTGTTTAGAAATGGTCCAAAATGGTTGGTTTGCCCCATGGGTTAGTTAAGCTTATTTGAATTATAATTGTAAAACCAGCCCATACTATAAATGGGACAAATTTATTTTTTTGTGACAATTATTTTGTCATATTCCACATGCCATGTCACATGCCACATCATATGCCATGTCAGATGAATAGAAACTTGTCACCATCTCATCTAATGTACTATGGCGAATATAATGACAAAATATCATTGTCATAGACCAGTGACAAGCTGACAATTGGGTTAGTCACGAAAGGGAATGTGACGGGGATTCATTGACTATAGCTATTTTGTCACTAGTGTATCATAGAAGGGGTACAATGACAAGAAAAAGGCTATAATTGTCATAATTGATTAGTCATAGAAGGCCTAAACTCTTGTAGTGCCAACACAAAAGAAGATTGTAGCAGCATGCATGGTTCTCCACAATTACATACGTGAGCATTCTAGTGGGGATATGGACTTTGCTAATTTTGATCGAGATCGAACTTCATGCCAACTATCTTGGAAAGGTACAACAAGTATGTTGTGTCTTGGCATGCCTCAGTCGCGGGACCACTTCAACACCAAGCTTTGTGATTGTGGACACATTTCGTGATAGTTTGGCTACATCTATCACATTTAGCTTGGGAATTAATGTAATCATGTTTTTAAACTCACGAACTTTCTATCTTGGATTATTTTATTTGAACTTGTATGTCGGTTCTTTGCTTTGATGTATTATTCGGATTGTCTAAAGTTATTCACGTCGGATTATTTGGTTGAGCTTGTAAGTTGTTGGGATTATCTAGGAATTCACATGCTTGTATGTATTTTGGAATAACTTTTGTATGTCAACCAAGGGCAAATTGAGCAAACCACACAGATACAACACAACTGCGGAGCTCGAGTGCCATCCTGTGCGCCCCCCATCAGCCAGCTCAACTCCCTCGGGAGAGCCTCCCCGCTGGATTTCGGAGTGGAGCTGCTCTCGACCCAGGAGTTGGAGCCATTCCAAACACACCCTTAATATCATTTGACATAGAACTTTTGCATTAGTTTTTTTTCATGGATGCGATGTTGGTGATGAACATGGTTTGAAAGTATGCAATGCTTGGATTGTTCATACCTTGGTAGTCAGGTCAGGTGTGGCATGAGTACTAGGCATGTGAGATCAAGTGAAACCATCGTAATTGACCAATGTTAGCCGAGGCACATGCACTCGGCCAGCCGCCGTGTCGTGACAGCAGATCCGCCACACCTAAATCCATAGGCCTAGACGTATGTCATCACCATTGTTGTCATTGGAAAAGGTATCGCTGCCATTGTCGATGTTTATCTCACAAACAAGCATCAGGGCTCCGCCTTGAGGCCTTATTATGTGCATGTAGAGTGATGCCCAAATGAAGAGAGGAGTGTTTGAGCATCACTCACCACCGCAGCCACCAGTGCTTCCGTTTGCAAAACTGAGAGTGGAGCAAGTAGAGGCAACTGGTGCCTTCTTCCTCAAAACTGTTTTTTTAATGCAAGAGCCCAATGAGAAGCAAAGCAACAAGCAATAGTGGCCAGTGCAGTGCGGGGCCTATAGCGGTGCCAGCAAAAATTTCACGCTGCATCTCACTAAAAGCATCAGTGTTAATACTGTACATGGGTCCATATATTCTCTTGGCATCACTAGGAACCATAGTGCAACCTTAGGGCTTTTTTAGGAACATAGTGGAACCCTACGTATACAATTGACTGTGTGGCAGTGGGCTTGCGCCTCGTGAGTGCGTTGGTCAGACGGCCCGGTGTTAGTGAGAGACCAAGGAGCGTTAGGGCTTATGAGCAACTGCAAACACTCGATATCAACGAACTTGATTCTTGAACCACTAATCTTCATTCCGACAGCAAACAATGTGCAACAGACTCGTGCTGACAGTGGGCAGCAGTGTAACAAGCTAGCCTAGAGCACGTGCAATGTGCTTGCTTCATATAAGTTGAACGTTGTTTTGGGCCGAGTTGGGTTGATTTTTTGTTTTAGGTAGATTTGTAGTTTTCCTTATTTCAGAATAAAAGTTCTCTTTTATTATTTTCTTCAGTGAGTTATTTTGCTTTTAAGTATATGCAAATTAGTTTGTTTCTCATGTAGAGGTGTTCTATTTCTTCACATAAAAAGTTTGATTTCTAGATTTATTTTGTGAAATTTTGTAGTTATTTAAGTATATGTTTTTTGGAAACATTTTGCTAAAAAATATATTTAATTTTGTGCTCTAAGTTTTATAACTTACTTTACTAATATTTGCGCTCAAAAAAACTTACTTTTATTGATATCACTCTTTTATTTCTAATTTATTCGCTCATATATGCAGCTCCATGTCCATACAAATAGATATTATGTTACTGAAACAAAAACGTTTAATCATGTTTAATCAACATTTAAACTTCTTAAACTATAAACCATAGGCTAGCGTTCAACTAGTGTCTAGCGTTTTAAAAACACTGTTCTAGATAAGCTAAAATGTCTTGTAAGTTGTTCATAGATACTGCGTAGTTGTTAGTTCTTTGGATATAAACATGGCCTAAGATTGACCTACATATTAACCCTTTCCGTTTGGATAGGCCAGATCTCTTAGTTGTTAGTTCTTAGAGCAACTCCAATACCTTGATCATTTTTGCTTTTAAGACTACTTTAGAATTTATATAGCAAAATGTAGGCTCCAACAGATACGTTATCTGGTTTTCGAAAATAGATAGCTAGCTACCCTTTGATTTTAGGTGATCATATAAAGCCAATCATGGGCTCGGGTACCTGAAGATGAAAATAAGCCTTTTTTTAGAAGTTTTCTATTTTACAAAATAGTTAAACCAAGAAATTTGGCCAATAAATTTAGCTAAACTATTGGAGTTGCTCTTAGCGGTTTAAAAAGGTTGTAACGTCTAAGCGTAGTGCACGTTAGTGACAGTGGAAAGTGAAAGGAACATCAACACGAAGACAACGTGGTCGATTCCGGCTAGATTGGGCCGGAATTGACACCTGATTGCTGATTGTCGGGTGATGAAGGTGACGTAGGCGGTGGTGATGACTACGATTGGCGGCGAGGTGATGTAGATTGATGACGATGGCGAGGTAGTAGAGAGAGAGAGGAAGGGAGGGGCGACGCCGCTTGGTGGAGGAGGCGGCGTGGGGCGGCGGCGCTAAGCCCCATGGGCAGACGCTGTGGCGCGGCCTTCTGGCGGCGGCGTGGGGGAAGGGCGGCGCTGGGCGCAACTAGGTAGGGAGAGAGAGAGCCCGAGAGACAAGAGCTGTTGGGAGTTACCCCTTTAATTATTTTATTCTTGATTCAACTGATTACAAGTCCCTCGTATTTATAGTCCGGGAAGACTTGCATCTAAAGAAATCTCGATTGGATTTCCTATTTTATTCCTATTTTATTTCTTAAATAATAATTACTTAATGGCGGCAGATGACGCGATCACGGTGGGCGGCGCGGCGACCGGCCACAGCGTGCTTGGGCCTTGGGCCCCAAGCGGCATGGGGCGTGGTGCCCCTCCATTGCGGGTCATGACATTTCTCCCCCTTTCACCGACAAAGCGTCCTCGCGCTATCGCTCAAGACCGTTGTCGTTGTTGATGTGCCGGGCGAAGATGGAGACGCCGACCTTGCCGGCCGCTGAGCACCCCAGAGTACCTTTGATAAGGCCGTGACGTAGGAGCGATGTTTGCCGAAGAAGACGATCTCCATTGCCGGGCGCCCAAGCCGTTGCTCTTGGTTGGAGCTTGATGGTTCAGCGTCGCGCGTAGGTTGTTGCCAATTCGGGTTGCGGTGATGAAGGATGGGAGCCTCGGGGTAGTGACGAAACCGTCGAGGTAGCGGGGTTGATGTGGGTGGTATGTACCTCTTGTCGTCGTCGGTGAAGCTCACAAGTCGAGGCTTGTCAAGATGGAAGCGCCGAACTCTTGGGCGAGGTGGATCGCCGTTTTTCCGTGGTAGGGTGCCTCCCGGTGTATTGCAGCCCACGGCTTGTTGGCGTAGTCGTAATTGGACTTAGATGTCGTTGAGAAACATGGGAGCCAATCGTGTATGGCTCGAGTCATCCCTGCTGCTAAAGTCGCGTAGTCGACGTCGTGATGGTGGTTGGTGTCGCCGTTGAAGGGCGCCCCAAAAACCGCAGTGGGGGCACCATGGTATGTTGTCTCCATTCTCCCGAAGTGTCATCTTGGTGAAGCAGAGGAGCCAAAGAAAGAGGGGTGCTGTTCTCATCAGTTGGGCAGCAGTGTACCTGATCTTTCGCTGGCGTGGTGCTGATGGTGTCGCCTTTACTGGATCTGCAGCTTGATTGATGGTGTTCTCTACCATTGTTGATGTCGGCAGGATGTCCAGCAGGTGTAGCAGATTGTCGTCGTCAAAGGTCGGCGAGTGAACGACCGTCTTCTTGGTGGCGCCTGGGGGGGCGTCGGTGTTCGTATCGGCCGTGGCGCCCATGCGGAGAACGTCGTGGTTGCCAGTGTCGAGGTTGGCCGCGAAGGGGTCGTCGTGGTTCATGCCCTTGTAGTTGTTGTCGATGGTAGGCATGGCGGCGACGAGTTGACGTCGGGAGGAACGCATTGGCGTTGGCGCCCTTGAGGACGCCGTTGCCGCTCATGGCGCCCATGGTAGCGCCCTCGTCATTATCGATATCGCCAATGCCACAAGCGTTGTGGCTAGCGACGTTAATGGCGATGTCGGGATGTCGTTGACGCCGAGGGAGGGTGTCGTTGTTGTCGCCGATGATGCCGGGTCGAAGACGTCTTGGTTGACGACGTCGGCGACATCGTTGTAGCATGGGTGATAGAGGTAGAAGCTCCTTGTTGAATGGGATTGACTTGCCCGGGTGATCGTGGAGCGTGTGATGCCCTGGTCGGGGCGGTTGTTGGCGTTGTTGTTCATGTCGCCGTTGTTGTCCGTGATGTCGTGGACGCCGGGGTTGAGATTGGCGATGTTAGCGCTGACGTCAAGCGACGTCGTTGGAGTCGCCCTTGTTGGCACTCCAAGTGTTCCCAATGTCAAAGATGATGTTGGTAGTGACCAGAAACTTATACGTGCCATTGTAGTAGCCGCGAAGACGCCTGGCCTAGTTGGGTAGGCTTTTCGCCGAAAGTACCAGTGGACCCTGTGGTAGCCTCCTCGATTTGATCGATCTGGGTCGCAAAGCGGGGGGCATCCTTGGGGTAGGCGTGCTCGTTGCTTGCGGCGTCGATGATCTTGGAGGGGGGCGTGGCGCTGAGAGCGACGCCGCCGACGGTGGCGCCCATGGTAGGGGCGGCGGCGATGGCAGGATGACGTCTGAGGCGCATACGCCGAGCGAGGTTGGCGTACTTATCTGATGATGGGGGCCAATTTTCCTCCATGGCTTTTGCTCCATGGCGCGCGATGTAGTTGTCGATGATGCCGTTGATGTCGGAAGCGGCATGGCAGCGCGGTGATGTTGGCGGCGCCCGGGTCGCGGTCGCCGTTGTACGTCGTCGGGGCAGGCTGATCATCGAGCTTCTCCAAGAGAGCGTGAAGGTGGCCCGAATTTCCTTCATGGAATCAACGAAGCTCGCGATTTTTCCATCCGCGGCTTCGGCGCGCTTGTGGTTGGCCATCGGATCTTGGCGTTGTTGGTGGTCGGAAGCCATCGGTGGTGGGAATCGTCGTCTCCGGATACCAGCTATCGATTCCGGCTAGATTAATGGAATTGACACCTGATTGTTGGATCGTCGGGTGATGAAGGTGACGTAGGTGGTGGTGATGACTACGATGGCGGCGAGGGTGGCGATTGGATTGATGACGATGGCGAGGTAGTAGAGAGAGAGGAAGGAGGGGCGACGCCGCTTGTGGAGGAGGCGACGTGGGGCAGCGGCGCTGCCGCGCGCCCGACGGTGGCGCTGGTGTGGCGGCGCCCCGGGCGGCGGCGTGGGGAAGGGGCGGCACGCAAACCGGGGGTAGGGAGAGAGAGAGCCCGAGAGACAAGAGTGTTGGGAGTTACCCTTTAATTATTTTCTTCTTGATTCAACTGATTACAAGTCCTCGTATTTATAGTCCGGGAAGACTTGCATCTAAAGAAATCTCGATTGATTTCCTATTTTATTCCTATTTTATTTCTTAAATAATCATTACTTAATAGCGGCAGATGACGCGATCACGGGTGGCGGGCGGCGGTCGGGCCACCAGGAAGATGCGGCGCTTGGGCCTTGGGCCCCAAGCGGCGGCGGGCCCCCCTCCATTGCGGGTCATGACACACCGATACACGTAAAGTCCGCAGTATTATGTATTACCTCCATTCCAAATTATAAGATGTTTTGGCTTTTAGATACTTTTCTTTTACTATGTATCTAGATATAGTGTATAACTAGATGCGTAGGAAAAGTAATGTATCTAGAAAACAAAGCGTCTTATAATTTAGAAAGGAGGGAGTAGATTAAAAGGGCCACCAAGTTACTTCCCGCAGAAAGTCCCACAAATTTGCAGTGACGCACGTGAGCATGTATGGAATGGAAACGAGAAAGTGCAGACTGTACGACGGTTCCTCCCTGACATCAAAGACAGGCTGCTGCTTCGGTTAATGTGATTGGTAAAGTGTTCGCCGGCGGGAGGAAAGTTTAGCCACGGGTGCTCGTAAGTGCCTAGTACGTCTATATACCTAACACGCACACACACACAAAAAAATACTATTAACCTAACCTTGATGCGAGAGCCGACCGCCACGTGACGAGGAAAATCAGAAATGACGTCCTGTTCGGACCAATCGGTCAAAAAACAGTCAGTAATAACAAATTGAAAATGCAAAACTTACCCCTGGAACAAGAACTCGGTCTCCTGGCGGCAAGCCAGCAATGATACATGCGGGGACGTAAGCACAGTCGTTGTTACCGTGTTAATGATCAACGCCTTCATCTCTATATATACATGGCTAAAAACAGCTTGTAGTACAGAACTGATTAATCCTACAGCGAATCTGATCCTCTTGTGGCAACTGTCAAGTAAGTTAGAGCATACAGCTCACGTACAAATGGCATCAGGCAGCGAAGAGAAAGCGTCTGCGGTGCGTGTGATCGCCGGGTGGGCATGCCCCTACGCCATCCGCGTGTTCGCTGCTCTCAAGCTCAAGGGCGTCGAGTACGAGTTCCTGCAGGAGCCAGCCGGCAGGAAGAGCGACCTGCTGCTCAAGTCCAACCCGGTTTACAAGAAGATCCCGGTCCTGCTCCACCATGACAACCCCATCTGTGAGTCCATGATCATTATCCAGTATATCGATGAGGTGTGGGCCTCTAAGGAGGCGCCGGCCATCCTTCCGACTGAGCCGTACGCCCGTGCCAACGAACGCTTCTGGGCTCAGTACGTGGATGACAAGGTATGTTTGAGTTCTCTCCTCTTCTGTTCTTTTGCAATATTTCAAAATAATACTACCATTATATTGTATAAATAAAACTGAAATCCAAACGAGAGACTCTTACACGAATGTCCTTGGCAGATTGCCCCAGCATTCCTTGTCCTGAGAGGGCTTACCAGCGGAGACAAGGACGAAGCAGCAGCGCAAGTGTCCACTGCCCTAGAGCATCTGGAGGAGGCTTTCGTCAAGTGCAGTCAAGGGAAGCACTACTTCGGCGGCGACCGCATCGGCTTCCTTTGACCTCGTTCTCGGCTCACATCTCGGCTGGTTCAAGGCAGTGGAGAAGATATCTGGAATCAAGCTCCTCAAAGAAGCCAAGTACCCTCAAATCACAGCATGGGCACACCGCTTCTGCGCTCACCACGCTGTGAAAGACGTCATGCCTGAAACTGACAGGCTCGTAGAGTTCAGCACCAATTCTTCCTTGAAGGCTAAACCTACTACCAATTAAGTGTGTGTTTATGCAGTGGCGAAGCGAGAGCAAGTTGGAGAGAGCCTTCTTTTATAAGTGTGAAAATTTCATCCCAAACATGGTCAGAATTTAATGTCTAGCTTGTGAAATAATAATCACGATGTCATTGTTCTTTTTTCTTTTCTGATGTGGGCGTTTTGTTATCGAATAAAGGGCACCCATGTGTTTTCACTTTTCTGAAATGGTCTTGTCTTATAAGGAATGTAAAATCCATATATGTTCTGCTTCAAAAGTGCTTTTGATGTGGTTGTAGGGCTGTTGAGTCGCATCGTATCCAGTAGGGTTTGAATCATGGTGTTGCAACCTTTTCTAGTGTCATATGCGTATATCTAGTTGATGCTGATAATGATGAGTACTGCAAAAAAAAATGCACTGGTATGTTTATGCTCGTTACAAACAATATCTAGACATTGTATGATTTCCTAGATAATTTTGATTTTTTTTTTTTTTTTTTGAGGAACCTTTCTATCATCCGTCCAATATGGGCCGTGATCCATAATGTGTCCGAGTCGGATTTAGAAAGAGACGGTTAAGATAGAAAGTTGAGTTTGTTAAATATTAGAAGGAGAATCTAAATCGATATGTATTTCATGGTTTACTTAGGACTCAAGTCAAATCCCATGACTACAAATATTAGGGCATATGTAACGGATCAATCAAGTAATAGACAGTGCAAAAGCTCCCTATTCCCCGCACTCCAAATCTCTTGCGCCCGCTTCTTGCCCTAGCCGTGCTACCGCCCTTCCCCACCCATGCACGCCGCCGCTGCCACTTCCATCATCATATCCAGTTATCATACTAAGTTTGAGTCAGATTTAGAAAAGAGTCGGATAAGATAGAAAGTTGAGTTTGTTAAAAAATGGGTAGGAGAATCGGAATCGATAAGATCTCTTGGTTTGTTTGGGAGTCGAGTCAATTCCATGACTATAAATACCAGGAAGACGTAACAGATCACAAAGTAATAGAAAGAGACAAAGCTCCCTTTTGTTAGAAAGAATCTCAGTCTCTTGTTAGATTTATTGTTGCCCAAATGAATCTTAGCCTCAGGCCTTGTTTGGTTGGGCCAGGTTTCATTTCAGGCCAGGAATAATAAATATAAAAAGACACTCTCAGCTAAAAAAATGGTAATTATTTGTTACTTACATCCGGACGCTCCGGGCTCAGCCCAGCCCAACTTTACCGCCTCATCCCGCTCACTCGCGCTCACTCACACCAGCTCCACACTTCCATCTCCCACTCGCGGCTCCTCCCTCCCTCTCCTCTCCCTCTCCTCACCCTCCTTCCTCCTCCGCCTTGCGCCCCCCTCCTTCGGCCTCCGCCCCGCGCCTCCCCCCTCCTTCGGCCTCCGCCCCGCGCCTCCCCCTCCTCCGGCCTCCGCGTGCCCTCGCGCTCACTCTGCCCTCCTTTTCCTACGAGGTACCCGCACCCACACGTGCCCATGCCTGCCCGCCGCTCTGCCCATGATGGACGGCGGCGGTGGGCATGGATCTGCTGAATCCAGCGACAGCGGCCACGGAACCGTCAGATCCGGCTGTCGTGATGGTGGATATGATCAGATCAGGCCTAAGTACATCTTTTCTTCCTCCCCTCTCCTCATCCTCCCTGAATTTGTCTCTGAGGCCTCCTTTCTTGACTCCTTCTCTTCTTCATCTTTCTCCCCCTGTATCTAATGGATGTTGCAGTGGGTTGTCTTGATTTGTTTCAACAGATAATTTGCAACAGACAATTTCTGGTTGTTGGATTAGATTATTTTTCTTGTTTCAACAGACGACCTCCTCCACATCCCGGCGGCCTCCTCCCCATCCCGACATCTTCCTCCCCACCCCAGCACTCAACATGGAAGTGGTGGCCATTCTGCGGGCCTTCTCCTCATTGCTTGACCTCCATGAACCAGAATGCGCAGTCCTCGCCGTTGCCTGTGCCCATGTCAAACACTACCACCGGTATTGCAGCGAGCACTGCCGAGTCGAGGTCGTGGGGGTGAAGGATCCCCTGCGTCGTCTCTATCGCCGCCACCACCATCCATGCCCAGGTTCCTAAGCAGTCACCGCCGCCATGACCCCTTACGGCCAAAATTGACCGGTGCAACCTTCCTTTCCCCTATGTTACAATTGTACGTTTCAATTGTTTCACAAGGTTCACGTGCAAGTTTCAATGAATGATATTAATGTTGCAAAAGTAGATCTCGAGATGTTGCATATGTTGCAAGTGTTTCGGAGGACTATTGCAGTAGTATGTTTCGAGTGTTTCTTATCTTCCAGAGTATGTTTTCATCTTGGTTTTCATGCGTATGATGCAAATGTGTTTATCTGCGATGCTGCATGTGTTTTATTGCGATGTTGCTTATGGTTGAAAATGGTTTTTCAAGTGTGCTTGAGGTGTATTTTTCAAGTGTTTTAGAAAGAATGGTTCAAGTGTTTCATCTGCACTCAGACGTATGTTGCAACTATTGTATTTGGATGTTTCAAAAGTAGATCGGGTGTTGCATCTCCCTCATCGCTTTTCTGTTTCCTCGCGTTGGTGTCTTCTCCTACTCCATCCGTCGGCTGGGCATCTGTCGCTCCCTACTCCTCATCCCTATGTTGGTCATGTTTGAGCCGCGGGGAAGTCATGTGTGAAGCGGATGGGAAGGGGGTTATGGTGGTCCCCACGCGCCTTGGGGCTCGGGGTCGACCGCATGGGGGCTTGGGAGGGGCGGGATTTCCTTTTTTTATTTGGGACGGATCGATGCGGAGGGCAGCGGAAGGCCCATTAGCCGCAGGAATCGAAAAGCACATTGTATTACGGACGCCCCGGGCGCTATCATCCGCCGAAAAACAAGAGACTAAACAACAGACCGGGATTCATTTCAGACCGAAACCGACCGCAAAAAATAGACTCATGATAGATACAACAACAGATCGGGATTCGATGAGTCGAGAGGTGTGGAACTAATAATATATTTTGTTGCAATTAGTTTTTTTCCCCGGAATAAATCCTAATCTCTTGTTGAATCTCTTGTTAGATTTATTATTCCTAGCCTAGAATGAAACCAAGTCCAACTGAACAAGGCCTTATCCTCTCTCAATCCTCTCGGATTAGAGCTAACCGAGTAAGCCCTAAATGTATGCTTTCTATGTTTCTTCCTAGTATTTGAGATCTTCTTGGGATATGTTTGGTTGAATCTCTGACATCGTTACCAATTCTATGAGGATTTAATATGTTTTAATGTTTAATGATGGCCTCGTGTAGATGTGGGGTCTCAAGCAGTGTTGGAACGGTGGCGCCGGGTGGGCGGGTGAAAACACAGTAGTCGACGTTGGGCTACGCAGGGGCGAGAGAAAGTAGGCGGCATAGGTGCAAATTGGGCAAGTGGTGTTAATTCAGGGGCTCACGTCATGACAGAATCAATCCTTTAGATAGTATAATGTCGGTGCTAACCTACTACGACGTTGTTTAATAATGCAATTCGAATAACAAAAAAAATATTACCAACGGGAAAAATGCATGAAAAATATATTGAGATGATATAAAATATATTGCCTCTGGGTAAAAATAATAGGCCATCTAGAAAACCTTGGAGTATTATGCTCCAAGCTTCTAATTGCTTTCACTTGAAGTCAGCGATGAGATTTCCCAACATAGAACAAACATTTTACCAAATCTATTGCAGGTTTCAGAAGCATTTTGAGGCAATACAAATAATGCAGCAAACCAAAATGTCATGTGCAAAATATACCACTTGCGTTGTGCCCCACGGCAAATCTTAATTTGGGACTCATCGGGACTAACACCGGCTTCTTTTGCATAAACATTTGGCATGTTCCACCACCTTGTACTTTGATGAGTGCCAGATGCTGCTGAACCAAGCCTTATGCAACCCAGCATGAGGTGCCTTTCTTGCCAATTGGTAGCTGGAGCCTGGCGCGCTGATTCCAATATACTTACAAATACAATTGATGGGCTTGCAGATCCATTAGAACTAACAAATTAAATCGGCTCAAGAGCTCTCTTCTGAAGTACATTTAGGGGAACAAAACCTTGAATGAAGACAGACAACAACAACAACTCAATTGTCAGAAATGCTGCATAAAGATAAGCCATACCTTATTATTATTTTTTTTCCTGTAATTGTGCCAAACCTTCATTGCAAGAGATGATCCGAGCTGTGGAAATGAAAGGGGGTAGCACGAGACTTTTATAGAGCTAAGATATAAGAAATGGTAAACTGAAGGTCTCATAGGAGGAGATCCACTAACACTACACTAACTCTAGCACGTATAAGTCTAGAAGAAGTAATATAGAAGAAAACAACTTCAAAGAAATCAGCTTGCATACCGCTTCAAAGAAAACCCGGATTTACCTAAAGGAGGAAAACAGCTTGCATACCGCTTCAAAGAAATCAGCTGCTTTGTCAACATTGGTATCCAGCTAATAGCTACAGCATGAGAAAACAAAAGCACCAATTGTCAGCTTTATGATTATACAAAAAAGAAAACCAAAAAGAGTTTTTTTTTAAAAAAAAAAAAACAAGGTTGTGCAGTACACTACTACTGAAACAGTAGAGAGACATGACTTCCTGTGCTTAGCATCTCTCAGCATATACATTCTCATCTTGCACTCACATAAGACAACTACAACACATAGATGAAAACTTTTGAACCTGAAGAGCACAGAATGATCTACCTAGCAGCAGCATCCTCGATTTAGATTTTAGAAACTTTGGTGTTGCATCTATACCTTCAGAGTAGCTCCGTTTGATGACAAACTTGAATATTCTTCCATTTGAACTTCCTATCACAGTCTGAGCCATAATGTTAGTCCCGTGAGAAGACCTAATGCAAAAAAAAAAATATAGAAAAGATAATCTACCTTATTCAGCCACCAACGACAAGGACAAATATTTTATATGCTTTCATCGTTTCATACAATTGATCTTTTGAATGTTTGAGTGCTGGCCAATAAAGTGTTCTAGAGGAAAATCTAGGTTGATCCCCATTAACTAATTATTTACAGCAGTCTTATTTTAAATACAATCACACCAGGGAATTACAACTACCGGCTTAGCATCTCTTAAGTCTCAACATATATATTCTCTTCATTGCACACTCATAGACTACAACATATATATGAAAACAGGGCGCGGACAGTAGCTGGGAGCGACGCTCCCGACCATTGGGGCTCCCGGCTCCCAACCCGTGCCCACTGGCGCCGACATCCTTCCCAGCGCCGGTGTGCCGCCCTCCGCCACTCCCCACCTGCCTCCCCACCCTTTCCCCGATCCCGCTCTGCACCCCCGCACCCTCCCTCGCCAAGCCCCCTGCTCCCCCGCTCAGGCACAGCCGCGAGATCCGTCGCCGCCTGCCGACTTCTCTCGTCGCCGGCCGCCCACGCAGCGCCGGGCTCCCCCTCCGCGGTCGGCAGCTTCATTGTCGACCGATGCGGCGGGCACCTCAGTTTGCTTCTCTTCTCTCCCCCTCCTCCCCGGCCCAGGGTGAGGGCGCGGGCCGGCCGCGCCGCTGTCGCTGTCCGGGTTCGGCCTGGGGGGCTCTCGGCCGCCTCCGTGGGGACTCCATTGCGGCGTCGTACCCCCGGCCGACTCCCCGTCCGGCACCCAGGGCCTGCTTGCCGTCGACACTCCCCGCCCGGCGCTGCATGTGCTTGGGGCGGCCCGGTCGCCGCGGCGGACGACGCGAGACGCCGACGCCGGGAGAAGGTCGCCGTGATGCCCTAGGTCGTCGCAAGCCACCTACCGCCGCGCGTGGCCTCCGTGAGGAAGCGGCGGGACGCGGCGCGTGCTGTCCGTGCGTGCGTCCCCCCTCTTCCCTCGACTACGGCGACTGGGGGCCTCCGTGGGGCTGCGAGCACCGGATGCGCGTTCCTCGGGCACTCTCACTACGGGGGGGGGGCGGTTCGGGCGCCGTTGCCACGGCCCGGCTCCGCCCGCGGTGGCGGCCGGCCCCGCGACATCGCCGCGCTGCCTTCACCACCCCGTCGCCGTCGGGGGGTGGTTCGCCCCGGTCCCACGGGGTCGTCGCCGTTCCTCGGGTCCTCATCAAGCCTCCTCACCCCGCCACCCACCACCCGATGTGAGTGGTCGCCTGCCCGTGTGGACGGCCGGGCCGGGGGCCCCTTTCGGGACTTCGCGGGTCCCCGAGAACGGCTAAGGTGGGCGTGGCCATCTCGCCGGCTCGCATCCCGAGGTAGAGGGCTTCATCGAGGACGTCTTCGACGAGGACGGGGATGAGGTTGATGTGGTTGTTGTGGCTACGACACCGGTGTCCGGCGCTGACGCCGCCTGCGTCGTCGCGCGCGCCTCATCGAAGTCGTCATCCCTCTCCCCCCACGCGGTCTCCTTCCACCCTGCGGGCAGCCTGCCTAGGCCTACGGAGGCTTGGCATGGGGCGGTCGCCGCCGCCGTCTCCGATGACGACTCCGCCCCGCTACCTCGCGCCCGCCCGTACCTCGATGTCGCCGCTGGCTCTTCGTGCAACACCTCCGCCTTCGGCACGAGCTGGGTCCACGACACGAGGAGCAGCCACCATCGAGGGTGCCCCGCGGAAGACTGGGCTGGGTTCGCGGCGTTGGCGGCGGCGTACGTGGCATACTGCGTGCCCGCCGACATCGCAGCCGGTGAGGGTCCCGGTGTTTCAACGCCTTGGACCGCGGCGGTCGTCCGCGCGCTGTCGTCGACGGCTTTCATCTTGTTGGGTCATCGCCACCGGCGCCGTCCGGGAGGCAAGACACAAGGGGCGTCGCCCGGTACCGGGCCGGAGCTTGAAGGACGATGCTTCAAGCGCCTCGCGGCGTGGCCCACGAGCCGACCCGGTGCCGCCGGAGCCTCGCCTCTCGTTGCGAGGAAGGGAGGACATCGGGCACAAGAATGCAAGCGTGGGCGTGCGGCTGCGCGGCCCTCTTACCGAGGGGGAGCCGTCGTGCGTAACACCTGGGGGGCTGTGATGCCAGGGGCGTGCCGGGCCTCTTGCTCCGAGGGACTGTTGGACCCCACTACGTCGCCTCCTCGGGTCCAGCAGTCATCGCCGTCGTCGACAGCTCAGGTTGCTTCGTAGCTTCCACATCCTGGGTGCTCCTCGCCTGACCTTGTAGTGTTCCACGACCTGGTGGGCCTGTCTCGGGATTTTGATCCCAGGCCCGTCTCGGGATTTTGATCCCATGCTCGTCGAGGTGGAGGCGTCCGTGGTGACCCAGGTGGTGTCTCCGGCCCCGGAGGATTGGTGGGCGGGTATGGCGATCGTTGAGCTTTGTTTCCCGGCTCGCCGTCCTCGTGTCGTACCGCTCAGCTCGGCCTCCCGGGGCCTCGAGCTGCCCACGTCATCGGCACATGAAGATTGGTGGGTCGACTTGACCACAGGCGAGCTTGCAAGTGAGGTCCCATCCTTTCTCTCCAGGTTGTCGGCGGCTGGTGGTGGCGGTGCCGTTGATGTGGAGCGGACCGAGAGGGGCTCCCCTCGGTCGGCTATCCCCGCCGCCGTAGCATAGCGGAGGGATGGTGAGGCGCGGCAAAGAACGCAAGCCGCCACCGGAGCTCATGATCGCTCCGAGGGCTCCGGTCGCCAGGGCCCACGGGCGCCGAGACGCCACGTCGCAGCTACCGTCTAGCCGCGAAGGCGCCGTTCCGCGATCCTAATCCGTAAAGGTAGGCGGAGCACGCCCCGCCAAGTCATTCGCTAGCTACCTGTCTTGCTCTAGCTCTTTGTCGCACAATTAGTTTTCCTTCGAGTACAACCCTCTAAGCGCCACCGTTAGAGTCGGTGCCATTTGTATGTGTGTCATCTAATGGGTTTCCGGGCAGCTCGCTAAAGAATCCCATTAGGATGTAATTTAAATGTTCCCACTTCTCTTAATATAATACGTGCCAATGGTACGATTTCGAAAAAAATGAAAATTTTGGCAGGCAAGGACGAGGCAAGCCGAGGGCGACCCCACAGGGCGGCGGGACGGCGCCCCCTCGCCATCGGCCTCCCATCGCGGTGGAGAGGAGGTGGAGGCCGAGAAGTGGGCGGGTGGCAACCCCATCCACGGCGGTTTCGGGCTCGGGTTGAGGACAAGGACCCGAATCCTATAACCTGGAAGGTGATGAGGATGAGGTCCCAAGCTTCTGGGCCAACTATGGTTCTTCCCCATCTTGAAATCATATCCCATGAGAACTAGGGCTAGGGCGAGGGACAAGGAGTTTGGTGTGGATCCGTAGAGAGCTATGGAGATCCGCATCCTTTGATCCATCGATTGCTACCCTATTGGTGATAACGACTTCTTGAATGACCAACCCTCTAAGCTCGCTTTGTGGATCTGTTGTGGGTGAGGAGAAGAAGAGAAGTTTCGCTCAAGTGGTGAAGAGTGAGATGGCAGATCGAGGAAGGGGGAGAGGTCTAGGGCCACGAACACATGATTGGGAGCACTAGAGTGGTGGCTAGAACCCCCAGCAGTTTCCCCCGCCACCGCCCCCATTCTACTAGCTGCCTCCTCCACCATATGGCTACTACCCTTACCCTCACCCTCTGATGCCACCACTGCAGTACAACAGGCAATTTTGAGGCGAGGCCTAGAGGAGGTGGGCTTCAAGGTTGGGTAAGAGGGAGGCAGCAACAAGCCCCAAGACAAGGCATTAGAGATCCACCCAGAGAGGAAGAGCAGGGTAGCACTATAAAGACCCAACAATCTACTGTTGAAGAAGGTAATGTTGAAATTCCGAAGGACTCCAATCTTCAAGTTGTGTGCTTTAACTATGGTCAAATTGGGCACATTAGTTCGGCTTGCACTAGACCCAAAGTTTGTTTCATCTGCCGTAGTTCTGATCATGTTGTGGGTCTCTGTCAAGAATGGAAGAAACTAGCTCAGACTACGTAGTACTTTGGGAGTGCTAATAGAGGCTTACTACATTGATGTTGAAGATCAGGAGAATAGTTTTAAACATTGGGTGGGTCTAGATAACTTTGGTGTTCTGACAATTGAAGAAGGGGAGATAGCCGAGGATGCATCATTGAAAATTTGAGAGAATTAGTTGACAAGAACTGGGCATGGCAGTTGAGAAAGTCAGATGAATTCAATCTGATAGGAAAGTTGAGAAGCTAGTGATTGGCAAGGCCTCTGTCTTTGATCGCAACAAGGAAGGTGTTGTGGCATCTCTTAGTGTATGGAATGGTGAATTGAGCCAGCAAGGAGTCTGGTTGATGTCTGGGTCACTACCCAAGTTATACCACCAAAGTGGGTGGATTGGAAGACTATGAATGGTGTGGCTTCGAAGCCAATGGTACGACAGCGGGGATAGCCGGCCGAGGGGAGCTCTGCTTTTTTTTTTTTTTTTTTTTT
The DNA here is from genome assembly GCA_015847255.1 of Hyparrhenia diplandra. Taxonomy (NCBI): domain Eukaryota; kingdom Viridiplantae; phylum Streptophyta; class Magnoliopsida; order Poales; family Poaceae; genus Hyparrhenia; species Hyparrhenia diplandra. The sequence goes on from JADLZK010011645.1 coordinate 21,752, forward strand.
TTTTTTTTGCACAGTGAGGGTGAAAGTTCAATGTAAAGATCTAACCAAGATTTCAAGTGAAAGGCTTTTGTGTTCAAAGTCAAGGTCCACTTGATTGTGTTTGTAACTGAAGGCTAGCTATGACCAAGATGACATTGACTCTGATGGAGGGTTTGATAAGGGAGGGAAAGATGGAAAGGAGAGTAAAAAAGAGTTGGAAAATGAATTGCCAGAATCTGAGAGAGACAATGACAAAGATGCGGGTCAAGGAGGGAAAGAGAGAGAAAAAAAACCTTCCACTTCCCAAAATCAGGGGCACAAAAGTGCTCCTGTGGGGGCAAAGACTGTGAGAAGGTTGCTGAACTTTGAAGAGCTTTGACCGCCATAGTGAATCTGTAGATTGTGCCAATTTACTAAGAGCACTCACAATGCAGACTCTATCATGGTTTCTATCCTCATTTATTACCCCTCTATTTATTGCTTTTTGCTGATGTGGCGCTATATTTATTGAAGAGAAAGAGGAAAAACACAAGAAACCAAGTCTAACTAAGAAACCAGGTCTTCAAGTAAACCAAGACAATTTGTGAGAGTGACAAGTGGGTCATGTGACATCATGATAGAAAATTGCATTATGGGAGATAGTTTCTTTACACAATGTCCAAGACTATAGAAACCATGATAGTTTCTAGCAATTGTTAGTGCCCTAAGAGTATGGAACTGGAAGATGAAGAAATGGATGAAACCATGAAAACAATTCTTAATCCAGTGAACCAAAAAAAAAAAATGAGTGATGCCAGCTCCTTGGGGAATGGATTTTTAAATTGCTGATGGAAAAACTACTCCAGCATTAACTTGAACCAGCATTCACATTAACCATCGCAGCCTTGAACAGGACAGTTAGTCTTCTTACTAGCAGCCAACCTACTGCTATCAAGATTAATCATATTATCTAGGACTTTCCATCCTCAACATCTAAGCCAATGTCCTTGGCAACAGAAATTAAAAGAGGTTTAGAGATGGAGGATGATTTTATACAAAAAATGTGTGTAAAATAATATTTTTCGCACCAAAATAATATTTTAAGTGGTCCTAAAATAATATTGTTTTTTAGTAACTCTTCAAATTCTAAAAGTATGTTCACAAAAAAAAAAAATATAAGCGAGCCTATGAATTTTGTGTACAAATTATAGTAACCTTTCTTGTGTTGAAATTTCAGGTTTAGGTCTCCATTTCTGAGGGAGAAGTAACTATTTTTGTGCTGCCGTTTTAATTTTGATGTGACATCTAAGCTAATGTCCTTGGCAACAGAAATTAAAAAGAGGTTTGGAGATAGATGATGATTTAAAATTAAAAGAGGTTTTGATGTCCAGGTTCCCTTTCCTTTAAGCTCATCCACCTGAAATGTAAACACACCTAAGGACGCCAGCAATGACATCAGGAAGAGGCAGAATGTCAAGTGGAGCAAACATAGAAGCTAAACTAACTTGTTCTCATTCACGACTACTAAATCGCCATATAGGACGCCAGCAATGACATCAGGAAGAGGCAGAATGTCAAGTGGAGCAAACATAGAAGCTAAACTAACTTGTTCTCATTCACGACTACTAAATCGCCATATATGTATAAAGAGAAAAAGTACGAAATGATGGTCAGCCTGTTATCACCGTCTGTTCAAAGAAAACTTCAATAAAGAAGGGAAATCCTTCATCTCTACGTACAAAGACTACAAATACAGAGCCACCAAACGCTGCGACCAACTCAGATCTACAAATCCCCAGGGCACCAAATACCAATCTGATCGTCGTCGAGTTAGGCTCGCTTTTTCTAAAACTCACCAACTTGTTATGCCGTCGTCATTGGGTTGCTTCTCTGAACCCAGCATTTGGGTTGGTGAACTTCAATGTCGTTTCAGGATCAGTAATACTTACTGAGATGGCCATAACTGACTGAAATACTGAGATCTAGCTACGAACAAACGTGTTAAGCGATGTCCAAAGAAAATGAACATACGTATGCAACCTCCGACAACCCGCTTTCGACCTTTAATGCATTAACGAATTTGATATGGCGCAGTTGTTGGTTTGGGGTGCTTCTTGGACCTAACATATGGGTTGGTGTTGTTGGCTGACATTTAAGAAGCTTCCAAGAGAGGGCCGCGACTAGCGAATGATGAGTTCAGCGTTCCTTTTCCAATAGAGAATGATGAGTTCAGACTTCAGACTACAACTATAACGCGTGACGACTGGTAGATGTAAGCTTAGCGTGCATGCGTGCAGCGCTGATTGAGTTCAGACACCCGATGCATCGAAGGTATACATGCGTGTTCATACATGTGACCTCAAATTGAACACGCATGCAACAATCTTTTCTCGTGCTTCCTCCTTCTCTAAATAATTATCATTTGCACTAACTTTGACTAAATTAAAAATATTAAAAAATTTAATATTTATGAAATATTATTATTATCATTGAAAAGATCTTTTAATATATGTTTTATAAATTTATTTGGAGATACGAATATTGCACGTTTTTTTTCTACAAATTGAGTCAAATTTATGGTACGCACACCAATTATTTAGGGACGGAGGGAGTATACTATTACCCATGAACAACACAACCTAGATAAAGCTTTGCCTAGTGTCTACACCGGTACACCCGGCAAAGAAAATAAAAAAAAAATAAAAGGCCTTTGCCTACGGTCTACACCGGCAGCACTCGGCAAAGAAAATAAATAAATAAATTCAACTTCTTTGCCGAAAGTGTAGTAGTTTGACACTCGGCAAACAACACCGCCAAAACTGCCCACCGTTAACAAACTTTTCTACGTCGTGTGCACATTGGACTCGGTAAAGAGCGTTAGGCACTCAACGTAGGCTAAAGCCGAGTGCCCGATATTTTAACAATCGACGAAGGCTTCCTTTACCGAGAAAACATTGTCGTGCGCGGCGTTGCGAGTGTAACACTCGGCTTATTCTTTGCCGAAGTCTAAACTAGGCTTTGCCTAGTGCCGTAGTGAAGGCTGCAACCAACATCCCCGTGGACAATTTGCCTAGTCACTAAAATTTCACTTGTTACTATACTTTTTAGTTAACCTCGGTACTTCCTCCATAGTTGAAAAGAAAGACGTTTAGGACAGCGACACGGTCTCCAAAGCGCAACTTTGACTTCTCTTTTCTAAAAAAATATTTATTAAAAAATTATATATGTATACTTTTATGAAAGTATTTTTCAAGACAAATCTATTGATATGATTTTCACATTTCTAAACTCAACGACTTAAAAGTTATTCATGATTTATGTTCCCAATGCTTGACCCAAACCTTTTTCAAAACATCTTTCTTTTCAACTATGGAGGGAGTACCTATTTGCATATTTTTTTGAGGTTTTTTAATTAATTAGGCACATTATTACACATGCAGAAGCTGGCATACACATAAACACCATATACTTTGAATATTTTTCGGAGAGGCTTAGCCAACAAATGTTTTAAAAAATCTATTAGTTAAAAAATAAAACCAAAAAAATATTAAGTCCTTGTTTGGTTCTAAATAAGCGGGTGATTTATAAGTCAAGTGACTCAAAATCAGTGCACTTATAAGTCGTGGCTATTTGGTTGCAAAAGACTTATAAGTCGGGGAAATGGTGACTTATAAGTTTTTATTAAGCACGGGTAAACCAACTTATTGCTTATAAGTCTCCTCTCGCTTATAAATTTGTGGTGTTTGGTGAAATAAGTCACTTATTTCAGTTTTTTACTTATAAGTTGGTGCTTATTTGAAACCAAATAGGGCCTAATACTTGTATTGATAAGTCGATGACTTAAACTCAAAGAAAACATAAAAAAAAATAGCAAAGCAAGCAATGCTCAATTTGCAATTGCATTTCAAGTAACTATTATGTGTATTGTCAAAGTCTCGTTTGTCAGAGCCTCCAATCATATATGTGCCCTGTTTCGACTCCCCCAAGAAGAAAGCCCATGGCACTAGCATGCACTCACATTGGGGTTAGCAAAATTATTAAGCCAAGCTTTGGATGCATCTTGCTGATCGTATATCGATCCAAATGGCGCTCCCGGCCGGCCGGCGTTTTGCTTCGCTGTTAAGATGTATGTATGATAAAGACATCGAAAAAAAGCTTGGCCACGCCCACACCGATATGCTAGGACCCAAGTCGGTCGCGATCCTTTTCATTCAAAAAAAGTCGGTCGCTATCCTACCTTGTTCCGTTGCTGACAGAATCAAGATTTTTCACCTTGACTGTAACTTTACTCGGCCGGCGGTGATATATGTGGCCATGTGCCAAATTTGTCTTAACAATGTGCCGGACACAAGTTGAAAATGTTGAGGATATATATATGTGGTCATGCATGTGCCCCCCTTTTTTTTTTTTTTTTTTTTTTTTTTTTTTTTGCGATCGGGTTTAGGACGGTTTAACGATGAGTCAGCGTGAGAGAGACCATCACGTGTTAACAGTATGATAATATATTCTTCCAATGACCAGCTGACGACGAGTGAGACAAACTCAAAAAAGAGGTCATCACACGCCTATATAAACGACCATCCTTCAAGAACAGCTTCCCCGCAAGAGCCGGAGCCGAGTTTCTTTAGACAACCCAAACTCTCTGTCTCTAGCTAGCCTTTGGCGCAGCCACCTAGCCATGGGAGACTACTACTCCACGGTCTCCACTTCCACGGCTCTGGCCGCCGCCGGCCTCGCGCTGGTTGCGATCTGCTCGTACTACCTGCTCGTCGGCCGCCGCGGTCAGCGCGGTGGTGGCGGCGGCAAGCAGCCGAAGCGGTACGCGCCCGTGGTGGGCACGGTGTTCCACCAGCTGTACCACGTCCGGCGGCTGCACGATTACCACACGGACCTGTTCCGCCACCACAAGACCTTCCAGCTGCTGGTGCCGGCCGGCCGGCGGCAGATATACACGTGCGACCCCGCCGTGGTCGAGCACATCCTCAGGACCAACTTCACCAACTACGGCAAGGTGAGCACAGGAATAAGCTTATTATTATTGAGCCACCATAGTGTCCTTTCCCTCCTCCTCCTCCTCCTCCTCCTCCCCCATGAACTCCGCCAAAAAACTTGTCGGTTCACTAGAACTATCCGCCCTCTCATAGTGGCCTTGAGGAATCAGGAAGCACGTACACAAGAAGTTCATTGATGGGTACTTTGACCGTAGGATCAAGGCCTTGTTTAGTTTCCCGCTCCAAATTATAAAATTTTTTTCACTCTTTCTCCATCGCATCACATTAAAAACACCAAAAGACATATATATTCCGAAGCAGTATAAAAATGCCAACAGCCACAAACTAACTATGCTATCAGGTGTTTAGATGTAGATTATGAGGCGAATCTTTTTGAGCCTAGTTACACTGTGATAAGATAATATTTACCACAAACAAACAAAATTGTTACAGGAGTTCCACCGTGCACTTTTTTCCAAAAAAAATATTTACCAACTAAACAAGGCAGCATCTTTTTTTCTCTCCAAATCCAAATAAAAATCCAAATTGGCCGCCCACCACACAGGTAGGTCCGTCTAGGGATTTGGAGCATCTGAACGCGTTCTCCTCATAGCCGAAGCAGACACAACGGGAGCTCCAAAAGCCAACAGCAACAGACAATGCTATCAGGCGTCCTTCTCAAAACAGTCAGTATTTTGTTTTATTGATATAAACTAGGTTCATGCCCGCGTTGCTTACGGGTTTTAAAATCCAAACAACTATAATTTGTGAAAACCAATATATGCAAAATTGGTTTGGCTATGGATGATTTCTGTAGTTTAATTATATTTAAAACTATCAATATTGTAACAATGTATCTTTCTAGCAAAAAACTTTATACTAAAGAACATAGGACATCGCTCAACTGGAGTGTATTATGCGGTTTTCTATTTATCCCATTTAAACATTCAATTTACTATGATTTTTGATTTATCAACAATACAATACTAAATTATCAATTGCTGCCAAAGATTCATGATTATTAAAAGCAACCATATATAAAAAGAAGGATGCCAAATGGATTGCAAGTGCCATTATATTGCTCAATTTTTCTATTGTCGTATGGTGAATAGTACATTAGATGTCCAATGCAAATGATAACAAGCCTGAAGCCCGATCCAAGCAAAAAGTATTATAGAATGTGGTAGACCTTGGCGGAGCTAGAGAATTATGGAGGGGTGTGACTTTATAGTCTAATCATGGAGCGATAATGTAACTTAATATCAACATAGCCATGATTTTAGTGTGAATAATTTAAACCAAGCAATATTGACATATATGAACAATAAAAGTAACATTAATAGTGAAATTGTGCTTACCATTTATCAAAATACACGTAAGAGAATGCCACAATTATATCAACAAAGATTGTCAATGTTCGGTGAAAAATGCAATCCTCAATGACCTAAAAAAAGAAATATACTTCCCCATTCATTGTAAGCAAACAATTTATACAACGTATGGTTGAAAAATTGAAAATGTAACGTATAAATTAAATCTAAGCCCCTTTTACTTCCATGTTCATCGGCGATTCTTTTATAAAATCTGTCCATGTATTTCCTAGCACCCACAAAACCTAGCACCCACAGAAAATTTTTAATAAATCACAAAACAAAAATTGAAGAAAGATTATTAAAGAATGATGAAGTTCCTTACTTTTTAAAGAATCACATAAGAGCAGGCAGGTGGGCAAACTGCGTTTGTCCCCCGCACGGGGACCAGCTCAGCTGCCTGCACGTTGGTGCACCTAGCAGGCAGCAGGGCCGACCGTAGTCGATCTGCTTGCCGGCAGCAGCCACCGCCGAGGCGCAGATCAAATCCTGATGCCTGATAGCTGACGTGCGAGAGGCATCGGGCAAACGAACGACTTTGGGCGCACCATGGGCATCGCGAGCGGAGGTTTGCAAGGGGCAGGGTGGGGCGTGCGAGAGAGCTGAGAGCTACGTGGGAGTGCCGGGCCAGTTATCGTGCGCGGGGACGTGAGGGGATAGCCGGGTGAACTTCCGCGCGACAGGAGGCGAGGTTAAAGCCGGGATGGACGATTCCATTTGACTCTTTTTAGTAGTAGATAAGTCATCAAATAGTTTTTGGTTGCGGTCCATTTTGTGTGGCCCACTGTAACGAGATTCTGAATCCCGATCCACGAAAAAAATGGGCCTCCATAAAGCATGTAGATCTTAAATGGGCCTTCCGATTCAAGAGCGAGCGACCAGTTTCCGAAATTTTCTTTACGTATTTCCAGCAGATGATATAACGCATGCGTGCTTCGTCTTAACCGTGCACTCGTGCAGGGCACCTACAACTACGAGAACCTGACTGACCTGCTCGGCGATGGCATCTTCGGCGTGGACGGCGACAAATGGAGGCAGCAGCGGAAGATCGCCAGCTACGACTTCTCCACGAGGGCGCTCCGAGACTTCAGCGGCGCCGTCTTCAAGAGGAACGCCGCCAGGCTGGCCGGCATCGTCTCCTGCGAATGCCGAGTCGGGGCAGCCCATGGAGTTCCAGGGCCTCGCGCTCAGGGCGACCATGGACTCCATCTTCACCATCGCATTCGGCCTGGACCTCGACACGTTGGGCGGGTCCGAGGAAGGGAGCCGCTTCGCCGCGGCGTTCGACGACGCCAGCGAGTTCACGCTGCTCCGCTACGTCAACGCATTCTGGAAGGCGCAGAGGTTCCTCGGCGTCGGCTCCGAGGCCAAGCTCAGGCAGCGGGTCAAGGTCGTCGACGAGTTTGTGTACAGGTGTATCCGCGACAGGGCCCAGGAGCTCTCTAATCGCAAGGCCACCGAGGACGCCGCTGTCCCTGTGAGTGCCTGATGCTCTGCAACAGCTCCGTCCGTCCACCTGTTCCCATCAAACGCTCTGCACTCAAGTGAACTGACACATCCATCCCTCCATTGCGCTATGTAGGATTCGAGGCAGGACATGTTGTCGAGGTTCATCCAAACGGCGACGAACGAATCCGGCACGGTGGACTACAAGTACCTGAGGGACATCATACTGAACATTGTCATCGCCGGCAAGGACACGACGGCGGGGGCACTTGCCTGGTTCCTCTACATGGCTTGCAAGCACCCGGAAATCCAGGAGAGGATCTGTCATGAGGCCACAAAGGTGACCAACAACGCCTATGAGACCGCAACCGTGGAGGAGTTCGCACAAAGCCTGACCGACGAGGCCCTGAACAAGATGCACTACCTGCACGCAACACTAACGGAGACGCTCAGGTTGTACCCATCGGTTCCTCTGGTGAGTATCGGTTCATGTCTTCGTCTACTCCGCAGTCACTAAAAGTGGAATGTGGCACCTACTTACCATGGTGTGGATGTTTCAGGATAACAAACAGTGCTTCGGAGACGATGTCTTGCCTGACGGTTCGAGCGTCAGCAAGGGCGACATCGTGTTCTACATCCCCTATGCCATGGGCCGGATGGAGTACCTCTGGGGCAAAGACGCTGAGGTCTTCCGGCCGGAACGGTGGCTGGATCAGAAAGGTGAATTCCAGCCAGAAAGCCCGTTCAAATTCTCAGCGTTTCAGGTACGAGGATTTCAACGTTCAAATCAAACGCCAATGCAATCATGCAGACCGTGTATGTTCTGACTGAACTAGTCTAACGATGTCCATTCAGGCTGGTCCGAGGATATGCCTGGGAAAGGAGTTCGCGTACCGGCAGATGAAGGTCTTCGCGGCGGTGCTCCTGCGCTTCTTCGTGTTCCGGCTACGCGACGGCGAGAAGGCGACCGTCAACTACCGGACCATGATCACGCTCCACATCGACGAGGGTCTGCACCTGACGGCGACGGCGAGGTGAGGTCCATTCGCCTGGCCAGCAGACCAGCAGTGGGCACGTAGCCGACAAGTCCTTGACTCCTTGAGCATACATTTTTTTTTTTTTTTTTCGAAAGTGTACTTTAGCATTAGCACGTGTTTCATAAAGTGGAAGGTTAGAAGTTTTACACACTCCAAGCAGCGAAATGGTGAGGAGTCATCCACAACTTGGAGAAACACACTGCACAAATCACCGGTGCATACATATGCAAACAAACGAAAACGGGTTGTGATAGTAGGCAACCACTTTGTGTACTGCATCTGTGTTGTTGGCGAATAATAGCATGCCGTGGAATAAATCGCGCCGCTAAATGAATTTTAGTCAGTGTCACGGCGGTGAGCACAAAGGTCGTGCTCTATTTAACGGACGGCACCGGATCGAGACATACGGTGCTCACTTCTGTTGTTCAACGTTCTTGAAATTAGACAGGACACTATATCTATATGTCCCCCAACCAATCTTATTTACAAACTGATTTTATTTAAAAGGAAACACAACAATACAAACTTTTAATACAATTTCTCAGGCAGATTATATATGGAACTGCCCGTAAAAGTATTATTTCCACAGTGAAATTTTTTTATTAGCTAAATTTTAGTGGGGGAGCTGCTAATACATGGTTAGATAGTGAGTTGAAGGTATATATAAATCTATGCGAGGATGATGAGAATTCTTTGCTCTTAGAATAAATAGAGCAAACTCTTTCTTGAAAACAAAATGACATATTGAACTAAATATACTATATCTATAATCCTTTGCTTGTAGATTTAGGGGATAATGTGTACTATGGCAAGAAGAGGTTCAGATTTGAAAAATGGTGGCTTCAGGAGGAGACTTTTAGAGAAGTGGTTATTAAAGCCTGTTCCACACCTTGTAAGGAAAAGAAAGCTATTGATATTTGAAAGTTTAGGGTTAGAACTTTTAGGAGATTAGTTAGAGGTTGGGCTGCCAACCAAGTTGTTGTTCTAAACAAAACAACCAAAGTTAGTTTGTTCAAAGAATATAACGAGTTAGATATGGCTCTAGAAGAAAGGGACCTTGACTCTATTGAGTGGGCAAGATATAAACAGCTAGAGGGAGAATTATATAAGATTGGGAGGATATAGGAGATTAAAATTAGACAAAGAACTAGAGATTGAGATATTTCAGAAGGAGAGAGAAAGACAACTTATTTCCATGTTGCAAATTACAGAAATAGAAAAAAAAAAGATTGACTTCTTAGAGAGTCCTACAGGTCATATCTCTTATCTGAAAGGCATGATGAACATAGTTGTTGACTTTTATAAGAATCTTTTTGCCAAAGAGGACAGGGGAGACATTAGACTTAGTAATGACTTTTGGGATCACAACCAATCAAACAGGGCTGAGCGGTGCACCCTCCCAAGCCCCACCCCCGCTGCTGCCGGCGGCCCCTCCGACATGGTGGCGGCCCTCCCGCACATTGCTTGGCCCCCGACGTGGATGGCCTCTCCCGGCAGCCATGGCTCCCACAGTGATCCGTCCCCCTCAGCGTCCAAGGTTCCCAACGCGGGTGGCCCCCTCCCCTCGCGGCAGCTCCTCCCCGTCGGGCATGGCTTTCCAAATACAAGCCACCACCCCAGGTGGTGCGACCAGCCGCCCGACGTCCACTCTCCCTCCCTCCCTTTGGTTGTGCTAGCATGTGCAAGGAAGAAGATGCTGATAGAGGATGACAACTGGGTCCCATATGTCATTCTCTAATAGGACTGATTTTTTTGGGGGGGGAGGGGGTCTATTTTAGGTAGTGTTACTGCACGAAACCATGAAATATGAGTAGTATAGAAATAAGTAGCACTCAAGATTGTGGAGTAGGGGGTGTTTTAAGTAGTGTTGTTGGAGATGCTCTAACTCCAGCAGTACTACCTAAAATAGGCTACCCAAACTTGTTAGTGAATGACACTCGGGTCCCACATGTCATCCTCGTCGGTCATCACAGCAAACCATCAGAGCAGAGAGCTGCGGCGGGGATGGAACATGGTCGCGACATGGGAGGGGAGTCGGCGAAGAGCTAGCCACTAAAGGAGGTTTCGACTCGCGCCGGTGTCGAGGAGATGCGTAAGTCACATTGGGAGGTGCCGGGGTGGATTCGAGATCCATAGCGAGCTGCCGCGCTGAGACCAAGGCCGATGGGGAGGAGACGCTACGTGATGGAGAAAGGTCGTGCCGGTTTAAGCTGCCTCGTGTCGGTGCAGGGACTGTCCGAGAGCGCGTTGGAGCCGGGCCACGCGCCACCGCTATACCGGGAAGGCTTGTGGCCACCGGGTGGACTTGTGCCGCTTTAGGAGGCTTGGTCCAGCCTTCCATATCCGGTAGAGGAAGGCTATCGTCGGTGAAGGAAGGTTGACCGTGGGGGAGGAGCGATGCCGCTATGGACAGAGGAGAGGCAGGAACAGCGCCAACGAGCAAAGTGTCGCCGAAGCGTGCGGCGCGTGCGAAGCGTGTGGGAGAGAGAAAAAGAAAATAGCTGCTAGGATTTGCTGGCCCAACAGGAATAGGTAGAGGAGAAGAATTTAGGTAGCCAATAAATCTTGTAGTGGGGTTTTTTATTTACACATAAATACTACTCCCTCCATCCCAATAAAAATGTTAATTTTAACTTTTGGCTATCAAGTTTGATCACTGCCTTATTCAAAAAAAATTCTATAAATAATATATTAATTAAATAATCATTAAAGTATATCTAATGATAAAATAAGTCATAATAAATTAAATAATATTTATACAAAAAAATTTGAATAAGACGCAGTGATCAAACAAAATGACATGGAAACTAAAGTGACACTTTCAAAGGAACGGAGGGAGTACTCCCCTCCATACCCAAAAAAACTACGTTTTGGACAAGGTTTGGGTCAAACATTGAGAATATAAATCATTAATAGCTTTTACGTTGTTGAGTTTATAAAACCTGAAACCTATATGAATAGATTTATCTTGAAAAATACTTTCATAAAAGTATACATATATCACTCTTCGATAAATATTTTTATAATAACGAAAGGTCAAAAGCTGTGTTTTGGAGATGGTGTCATTGTCCTAAACGTCAAGCTTTTTGAGTATGGAGGGAGTATAAGATAAGGTAGGCTGTTTAGGTAGCCTCGGAGATGCTCGATACTCCCTCCGGTTTGGTATTAGAAAACGTTTAGGACAAAATGACACGGAGTCCAAAACACAACTTTGACTTCTTGTTATTATAAAAGTATTTATAAAAATGTGATATATGTATACTCTTATCAAATTATTTTGAAGACAAATCTATTTATATAATTTTTCATATTTACAAACTCAACAACTTGAAAATTATTGATAATTTATATTTCCAATGTTTGACCCAAACCTTGCCCAAAACGACCACTAATACCAAATCGGAGGGAGTATAAATGTAGTATTCTTGAACAACCAATTCACGATGAATGTGACGCCTATATAACGACCATTCGGCAGGTACAGCCCCACAAGAGCCGGAAAGTTTCTGAGTAGCCATCCCAAACTCTAGTCTCTAGCCATGCGAGCACAAGACTACTACTCCACGGCTCTGGCCGCCGCCGGCCTCGCGCTGGTCGCGATCTGCTCGTACTACCTGCTCGTCGGCCGCCGCCGCGGGAAGCTCAGTGGCGGCAGCAAGCAGCCGAAGCGGTACGCGCCCGTGGTGGGCACGGTGTTCCACCAGCTGTACCACGTCCGGCGGCTGCACGACTACCACACGGACCTGTTTCGCCGTCACAAGACCTTCCAGCTGCTGGTGCCGGCCGGCCGGCGGCACATATACACGTGCGACCCCGCCGTGGTTGAGCACATCCTCCGGACCAACTTCGCCAACTACGGCAAGGTGAGCACAGGAATAAGCTGCCAGTATATAATATATATGCTTCTCTTTATGCATGTTACTTTTGTGTGCGCTGCAAGTCTGGCCGACGATCGAGGGGCTAGAACTTGGCGTACTTAGGAAGACATGGCGGACTCCCTCGCCGTCGTTGGCCTTTCCTCGGACGTCGCTCTCATCTTGAAGTCTTGAGGCTTGAGCAACTTGTGGAGGTTGAGATTGGGTTGGGGTGGTGTCGTACTGCCGTCCAGTCCTGCACCATACACTACGTATATATGCCAAAGCTTTATACCTAGCCGAACCGAACTTTGATCGATGTTAGATAGCACTCTTTGGTGAATGGGGCCGACCTGTTATTCAAAATATTTACAAATCTTACAAATAAATTAATCAATAGGCTAGCTCTCATTGATAAAGCGAAATTCCTCAAAATAAATTATATTTTCTTCTCCTCCTCCGGTGAACTCCGCCAAAGACTTCTCGGACAAACTCAAAGTGGGCCAGTCTCATAGTAGTGCCTGCCTCGAGGAGTCAGGAAGCACACAAGTTCATGGGAATGTACAACTTTCACCGTAGGATCATTCCTCATTTTGATCCTTTTTTCTCCCCTGTGAAATCCGCCAAAGATCGGTTCAATCCATAGTGCCTTGACGCACCAGGAACACACAGGTCGGTGGTTTTCGAGGAGTTCGAAAAAAAGCCAACAAGTAACCTTTTTTGCTATTGTTTGGAAGAAAAAAAAAACACCCAATGCTATCTAAGGTGTCTTTCTCAAAACAGTGGAAGTATTTTGTTTTATTGATAAATCAGTCTAACAAAATTTTTTTGGCTGCTGTCCATTTTGTGAAAAAAAGGCCCACTGTAACGAGCATGAATTCCGATCCACGAAAAGAATAAAAGTTGGGCGCGCCACACACACGTAGGTTTGGGGCATCTGAACGCAATCCTGACTGACTTGCTCAGCCTCTAGGGGTTTGGAGCATCTGAACGCGTTCTCTCAGCCGAAACACATGGAGTTCCAAAGCCAACAAGCAACAGGCAATGCTATCATTAAAGTTTCTCGAAACAGTCAGTATTTTGTTTTATTGATAAATGTCAGATAGTTTTTATAAAAGTTTTTGGCTGCTGTCCATTTTGTCTGGCCCACCGTAACGAGCATGAATCCCGATTCGCGCAAAAAAAAAAAAAAAAACAAATGAGCCTCCATAAATCACATAGACCTTTAATGGGCCTTCAGAGCGAGTAATATAACACACGCGTGTGCGTTCGAATCGTACAATCGTGCAGGGCACCTACAACTACGAGATCCTAACTGACCTGCTCGGTGATGGCATCTTCGGCGTGGACGGCGACAAGTGGAGGCAGCAGCGGAAGATCGCCAGCTACGACTTCTCCACAAGGGCGCTCCGTGACTACAGCGCCACCGTCTTCAAGAGGAACGCCGCCAGGCTGGCCGGCATCGTCTCTGGGAACGCCGCGTCGGGGCAGCCCATGGAGTTCCAGGGCCTCGCGCTCAGGGCGACCATGGACTCCATCTTCACCATCGCCTTCGGCCAGGATCTCAACACGCTGGGCCGGTCCGCGGAAGGGAGCCGCTTCGCCGCGGCGTCCGACGACGCCAACGGGTTCACGCTGCTCCGCTACATCAACACGTTCTGGAAGGCGCAGAGGTTCCTTGGCGTTGGCTCCGAGGCCAAGCTCAGGCAGCGGATCAAGGTTGTCGACGAGTTCGTGTACAGGTGCATCCACGACAGGGCCCAGGAGCTCTCTGATCGCAAGGCGACCAAGGATGACACTGTCCTCGTGAGTACCTGATGCTCTGCAACAGCTCCGTCCACTGTTTCCGTCGAACACTCTCCACACTCTGAATGAACTGACACATCCATCTCTTCATGACTCCATTGCGTAATGTAGGATTCGAGGCAAGACATGCTGTCGAGGTTCATCCAGACGGCGACGAATGAATCCAGCACGGTGGACTACAAGTACCTGAGGGACATCATACTGGGCATTGTCATTGCCGGCAAGGACACGACGGCGGGGGCACTTGCCTGGTTTCTCTACATGGCGTGCAAGCACCCGGAAATCCAGGAAAGGATCTGTCAAGAGGCCACAAAGGTGACCAACAATGCTAGCGAGACGGCAACCGTGGAGGAGTTCGCGCAAAGCCTGACCGATGAGGCCCTGAACAAGATGCACTACCTGCACGCCGCACTAACGGAGACGCTCAGGTTGTACCCATCGGTTCCACTGGTGAGTACCAGTTCATGTCTTCGTGCTAGTCCGCAATCACTGAAACTGAAGCGTGGCACTTACTTATTATATGTTGTTGATGTTTCAGGATAACAAGCAGTGCTTCGGAGACGATGTCTTGCCTGACGGTTCGAGCGTCAGCAAGGGCGACATCGTGTTCTACGTCCCCTACGCCATGGGCCGGATGGAGTACCTCTGGGGCAAAGACGCTGAGGTCTTCCGTCCGAACGGTGGCTGGATCAGAAAGGTGAATTCCAGCCGGAAAGCCCGTTCAAATTCTCTGCGTTCCAGGTACGAGGTATTTCAGCGTACAAATCAAACGCCAATGCAATCATGCAGACCGACAGTTCGTGTATGTTCTGACTGAACTTGTCTAACGACGTCGTTTTCGTCTTCCACAGGCAGGGCCGAGGATATGCCTGGGAAAAGAGTTCGCGTACAGGCAGATGAAGGTCTTCGCGGCGGTGCTCCTGCGCTTCTTCGTGTTCCGGCTGCGCGACGGCGAGAAGGCGACCGTCAACTACCGGACCATGATCACGCTCCACATCGACAAGGGTCTGCATCTGACAGCGACGGCGAGGATGAGGTCCATCGCCCGGCCACCAGACCAGCAGTGGGCACGTACGTAGCCGCCGGCCGGTGCCTGCAGCTACGCGAGCGACAGCCGACAGGTCCTTGACTCCTTGTGCATACATATGCAACCAAACGAAAACGAGCAGTGATAGTAGGCAACCACTTTCTGTACTGCATCTTGTTGTTGGCGAATAATAGCATGCCATGGAATAAGATGCGCCGCTAATTGAATTGCAGTCAGTGTCGCGGCGGTGAGCACAAAGGTCGGTGTTCGACGCCATGCGCCCGTGTCTGAAAATATCGGACTTTTCACCTGAATGTCAGTTAATCGTCGTCCATCACAGAGGACGTTTTGGGCATTTGGTGCTATGGCGAAACGCCACGCATGCGCGGTTCTCTGGGATCTCTGTCGCACACATCAAGTCATCGCACGCATCGTGTTTCCTTTCCTGTGGAACCAGTACTCGTGCCCATGAATGACTAACTAGACGATGGGCGTTGGAGTCGTCTCTGACAGCTTGTGTCAAAAATGGTCGTACTCAATTTGACAGACGGCACCGGATGGAGACCTCACTTCAGCTGTTCAATGTCCTTGCGTCACAGGAGCGGTGCTTGAAACTTGAGTGTGCCCCCAACTCACTTCAAATTAATAGCTTAGGTTTAGGGGATAAGAATAATGTTGGATTAAAACATGAGGAGGACACTACATGTACCCCCAACCAATCTCATTTACAAACTGCTCTTATTTCAAAGGGAACAAAACAATACAAACTTTGAATATATTTTCTAAGGCAGATTATATATATGGAACCACAAGTAAAAGTATTATTTCCACAGTGCAATTTCTTATAGTTAGCTAAATTTTAGTAGGGGAGCTGCTAATACATGGTCAGATAGTAATTAAGTTGAAGATATATATAAACTATTAGCGACAATGAAACCTAATGGTTACACTAGTAGAGAACACACTTTCGATCTAGAGTTTTAGTCTCGAACATTTTTTAGCCCGGGACTAAAAAATATAGTAGTCCCGGCTGGTGGCTCCAACTGGGACTAAAGTCCCCTGCCCAACGGCTACACCAACAGCTTTTACAGGGAGGGGCTTGAGTCTCGGTTAGTTACTGAAATCGGGACTAAAAGTCATCCTCTAGTCCCGGTTGGTGTTATTAATCCGGACTAAAGGTCCTCCATCCTTTAGTCCCAGTTGGTAATACCAACCAGAACTAAAGGGTGGCCTTTTAGTCCCGGTTGGTGTTACCAACCCAGGCTAAAGGTCTTTCACTCGGGATTAAAAGCCCATATGAGTCAATTCAAAAGGAGGGTGCTCAGGACTTCGTCACATGTGGTGTGGAGTTGAGTTGGTAAGGAATTTACATGCTATGCAAAGGGTCTTGGGTTTGAATCTCACACTCTACACTACAAGCGAGGTCTTCAAGATTTCATTTATTTTTTGGTTCTGAGGGGCTCTAGTCCCGGTTGCTTAACTCGGGACTAAAGGAGTGGCAGTCCTGGTTCCCAAAACCGGTATTAAATGGGGTTGGGAACCGGTATTATAGCCATAGTAGCTCTTCGCCTAATTATTTTTTGAAACTATTTGGATACACCGACATAAAAACCGCCGCTAGTTTTCACCGCCAGTGGATCGAAAAATATAACCTCTATCTGAAATAGCACAAGTAAGAAAAAAAACATTTGCGCTCGATAACCACTAGAGGGGTTAGTTTGGAGGAATCCCTGGACAAGATCCACCATCATCAGTTATTTCTGACCTAATGTGGAGTTTTTTTCTTTTTTGAAAGCGAGCTTAGCTCGTACTTCATTAAAAGGAGTGGGAAAGTTCATACATGACTTGCGTCAAATCCCGTAGCGAGCTGTCGGGGAGGTGACACAGGTAAAAACACTAACACAGGGCACCGGCTGAAAACGGTGGTGCAGAAAAGATGTAAACTAAGAAGAAACAAATGTGCTACAGGGAGCTAGGAGGCCGGCGGGAACGTGTTTACAAGCGCTCGACCGTCTTTGCCCAGCGACTGCTGCGCATGGGGAAGCACTCCGGGAGAACCGCCCGCTTGTGAGGCGTGAGGACGTTATTTATGAAGTGACTACGGAACCTCTTCGCAATCATGAGATCCGGAGTGGTCGACGGCGCTCCCGGCTGGCGGCCCTCCCACTTGTCCAGAAGGACACGGCATGCCTGCCGCTCGGGATGGGCTCGCGGAAGGCCGACTTCGCTGCGAGATAGTCACTGTGCCTCGGGTTCTGGTCCTCACTGTCCAGAGCGGCAAGCTCTTCAAAAGTCTGCTCTTTGATTGTGCCCCAACTCACTTGAAATGCTGAAATAGATTAGGGTCGTGTAAGTGTATTGTTGGATACGATCGACTCAATAATTGGAGTATATATAGAAATTTTATTTAAGAAGGGAGAATCCAGTAGGCAGAGGCGCCGCCGCGCGGGACGCGCGCGTAGATCGACGTGTGCCACCAAAAGAAATCCTAATAACAATAGGATGGGTCAATCGATCTGACGACAGCAAACACTATGGGCATATGGGTACGTAGACCTAGTATTTGGTGGCCACTGGTCTACGGCTTAGGTAGGCCATTAGTTAAAGCTGGCCTCATCAATCCATTTGTTTGGCGTGGGTATGAAGACCGGGAACACGTAGTCACGCGTACAGGGCACCGTCGTCGATCATTCCATCATGCATCGACGTCGACGTGCCCATATCTGGCAGACTGGCACTGCCGCCGCACCGGCCTCCATCCCAAATCGCATGGTCGTTCGGTGCCATGCCACGGAGGACACCACCGCTTACTCACCCAGGGGACAACATAGAAGTGGGAACACAGGGCAGCATCTGTTCACGGACGATAGATCATGCACCATGGCATGACTCCATGATGAGGGGTCAGGTATTGAGGTCTCTCTGATTCGCTGCGGCATTGACTTGCCACAGAAATTCTCTCGCGTGACTGTACTAGTAGGAGTAGCTATCAGTAGACCCGCGCAGGGCAGGGCGCGTGGTAGGATCGTCGTGTACCGTGCCGAGCTTGCTTTTTTGTATCACACGCTTGCCAATCTGATGGATGCGTCCAAATCGCGAGCATCTACCCGTCTCGGCCTGCCAACCGGACACGACGACGGCGGGATCAGATCACGTTCGCCGCGCCTTGGATACTTGTGCCACGGGCTAAACAAGCCACCGCTTTGTTCGCGGGAATTGCGAAATATAAACTGAACAACACGCCCTGGCACGGGTGGCACCCTGGGTGGGTGCTTTTGCCCTTGCTAACATACAAACTCCCCTCACGAACAGCGGTTTTGGAGGTGGTTTGATCCTCGGGGACCGGGCGGTTAAAGCGAAAGGTTAATCTGCTCGAGAGAGCAGCTGAGCACGCAGACGCAACAGGAAACAAAACAAACAAAAACCCTGCTGGCTGCTGGCCCTGCTGCTCGTCTCGTGGGCGCGCCAGTACGTGTCCGTGTCCTAATTCCTAGGAGGCGGTGCGTGACTGCTGCTTGCCTTGCCGGTGTGCGTGCCAAACGAACGAAACGAGCGGACACTATCAGGCCACTGGTGGTGTCCACCGGCGGAAAGAAAAGAATATCCTCCTCGGCAGCGCGAGCTCTACTACCACCGTCCAGTCGTGCACCGGCCACCGCACCGCGCCGGCACCGGCACCGGCACCGCATTTGCTTTTGGAAGCTACCGCGGGAGAGGCTGGGCCCTGGGGTGGCTCCTCCATCAAACTCACCGGCTCACCGTCATGCGCCCGTGTCTGGCCACTGAATATGCGGAGGACCCGAACAGGCGTCGTTGCATAGCTGCATTTCTTTCCCGCCGTGCCCGTGCCCATGCCGCGCTCAAAAAATTGTACCCGGAGAAGATAAGGAAATCCTTGCCCACCAGTGGCTCCGGCAACGGCGTCTTTCAAGCCAGCCAGCCAGCCAGGCAGGCAGCGTTCCAAGTCATGCCAGGTGCAGCGGAGCGCATCATGCGCGTGACGACGTTGCATGTGTGTCTTCCTGCTCGAAATCGAATCATGCATGGCATGCCCGTGCCGGCCGGCTAACCGGCGTTGGCCCTACTTAAAACCCCTGGCTTGCTCGACGCGCGGCGCGCTCACGCCTCCATTTCCAGGTGATGAGGACCCCACGGGTCAACTATCCACTGACCTCTCGCCGCCGTCGTGCCGGAAAGGTAACGTAAAATCGCCTCACCGGCGTCACCGCACCGCCGCCGCGTTTCACCGGCAGATGAGATGGGGGCCACGGAAAATATCTCCCCTACTACAGACTTTTGTTGTAGGGTAACTAGTACTGCTAGTGCGCTGTGCTCAATGAAAGACAAGCTCTGAAACGTGGGGGCACCGGAATCCAATTCCGCTTGCCGGACCCCCCATCCACATCCACATCCAGCCAGCCATCATCACGAGACCGGACCGGCGAGACCTGAACCGCAGCCGGGCCCCGAACCGCAGTGTGCAATCCACGGTGAACGCCCGCCGCCGGTCCAACACCGGGTACGCCCGCCCCCACGCCGATGCGTTTTTAGTTTTTTTCCATCATTTAAAAACCAGATGAGCTGACGCTTCTGGCCCTCTGCCCTCCAGCTCACTGCCAGTGCCACTGTCCGCTCATCACTCCAACCTCACCTCGCAGCAAGCAGCAGCAGCCTCAATACTGTGCTGTGCCACTCACTGCCACCCTCCTCCACTTCCCCAACCATAAAAACTCCCGCGGATCGTCTCGTCGCCGCCACCCACGGCCACGGCCACGCCCCCCACCCTCTCTTCCGCATACACATTGCCCACTCCGCTACCTGATGATGGAGCTGAACAATTCCCAGTCCCGGTCCCGGCGGTGTCGCGCCACCCTGCTGCTGCTCCTGTCGCTGGCTCTCCGCGGCGCGGCGTACCTGCAGGAGCGAAAGAACTACATCGTGCACCTCCGGCCGCGGGACGGCGCCGACGGAGCCTCTGTCGAGGAGTGGCACCGCTCGTTCCTGCCGCAGGCGGCGCCCCGGCTCGACTCCACGTCCGACGGCGACGGCGACGGCGGCCCGCGGATCATATACTCGTACAGCGACGTGTTCACCGGCTTCGCCGCGCGGCTCACGGACGAGGAGGCGGAGGCGATGCGGGCCACGGACGGGTGCGCAAGGCTGTACCCGGAGGTGTTCCTGCCGCTCGCCACCACCCGCTCGCCGGGCTTCCTCGGCCTCCACCTCGGGAACGAGGGATTCTGGAGCCGCTCCGGGTTCGGCCGCGGGGTGGTGATCGGGATCCTCGACACGGGGATCCTGCCCAGCCACCCCTCCTTCGGCGACGACGGGATCCAGCCGCCGCCCAAAGGGTGGAAGGGGACCTGCGAGTTCAAGACCATCGCGGGGGCGGATGCAACAACAAGATCATCGGGGCTCGCGCGTTCGGGAGCGCCACGGTTAACTCGACGGCGCCGCCCCTCGACGACGCGGGCCACGGCACCCATACGGCCAGCACGGCGGCCGGGAACTTCGTCGAGAACGCCAACGTCAGGGGCAACGCGGACGGCACGGCGTCCGGGATGGCGCCGCACGCGCACCTCTCCGTCTACAAGGTGTGCACGCGCAGCCGCTGCTCCATCATGGACATCATCGCCGGGCTTGACGCCGCCGTCAAGGACGGCGTCGACGTCCTGTCCTT
Organism: Hyparrhenia diplandra; assembly: GCA_015847255.1. Classification (NCBI taxonomy): domain Eukaryota; kingdom Viridiplantae; phylum Streptophyta; class Magnoliopsida; order Poales; family Poaceae; genus Hyparrhenia; species Hyparrhenia diplandra. The sequence goes on from JADLZK010011645.1 coordinate 42,921, forward strand.
CTCCATCGGCGCATACTCGGGCACGCAGTTCAACTACGACCCCATCGCCATCGCCGCGTTCAAGGCCATGGAGCGCGGCATCTTCGTCAGCTGCGCAGCGGGCAACGCCGGGCCGGACCCCGGCACGGTCGGCAACGGCGCGCCGTGGATGCTCACCGTCGCCGCGGGCACTATGGACCGCGCGATACGGACCAATGTCAGGCTCGGCAACGGCGAGGAGTTCCATGGGGAGTCCCTGTTCCAGCCCAGGAACAACTCCGCCGCGGACCCGGTCCCGCTCGTGTACCCCGGCGCGGACGGCTTCGACGCCAGCCGCGACTGCAGCGTGCTGCGCGGCGCCGAGGTGACCGGCAAGGTGGTGCTCTGCGAGAGCAGGGGGCCTGAGCGGCCGCATCGAGGCGGGCCAGACCGTGGCGGCGTACGGCGGCGTGGGGATGATCGTGATGAACAAGGCGGCGGAGGGGTACACCACCTTCGCCGACGCGCACGTCCTCCCGGCGTCGCACGTCAGCTACGAGGCCGGTGCCAAGATCATGGCCTACCTCAACTCCACGGCCAACGGGACGGCGAGCATCGACTTCAAGGGGACGATCATCGGCTCGTACCCGTCGCCGGCGGTCACCTTCTTCTCGTCCCGCGGGCCTAGCAAGGCGAGCCCGGGCATCCTGAAGCCGGACATCACGGGCCCCGGCATGAACATCCTCGCGGCGTGGGCGCCGAGCGACTCGCACACGGAGTTCTCCGACGGCGGCGCGGACCTCTCCTTCTTCGTCGAGTCCGGGACGTCCATGTCGACGCCGCACCTGAGCGGCATCGCGGCGCTGCTCAAGAGCCTGCACCCGGACTGGTCACCGGCGGCGATCAAGTCGGCGATCATGACGACGTCCGACGCGGTGGACCGCACGGGCCTGCCCATCAAGGACGAGCAGTACCGGCACGCCACCTTCTACGCCATGGGCGCGGGGTACGCGAACCCGGCGCTGGCCTTCGACCCCGGCCTGGTCTACGACCTCGACGCCGACGACTACATCCCGTACCTCTGCGGTCTGGGGCTCGGCGACGACGGCGTGACGGAGATCGCCCACCGCCCCGTCAGCTGCGGCGGGCTCAGGGCCATCACCGAGGCGGAGCTCAACTACCCGTCCCTCGTCGTGAACCTGCTGTCCCAGCCCATCACGGTGAAGCGCACGGTGACCAACGTGGGCAAGGCGAGCTCCGTGTACACCGCCGTGGTGGACATGCCCAAGGACGTGTCGGTGACCGTGCAGCCGCCCATGCTCCGGTTCACGGAGCTGAAAGAGAAGCAGAGCTTCACGGTGACGGTGCGGTGGGCGGGGCAGCCCAACGTGGGCGGCGCCGAGGGCAACCTCAAGTGGGTCTCCGACGATTACATCGTCAGGAGCCCCCTTGTGATTCCACCCAAGGGAGACCAGCAGTAGGCAACCATGGTACAGAGCAGAGTATGTATGTATAGCGTCTCTAGGCTACTGCACCTGCACGGCAAATTTGTTGTATGTATAGGCCACGTTTTACTGGGGACTGGAGTTTTTTTTTCACGCTCGACGGGGACTTGTGCTATCTCAGCTGCGATTTTGTTCTGTAAATAGCGAAGATCAACCAATAAAGCTGTGTCTAAGTTGGGATATCATAATGCGTTTTCTCAGCTCTGCAAGATGCTGCCGTCCCATTTCTGAAACTCCCGAGAATGTATGCAGCCAAGATCTTGGTGAGGAGTATATGATCACATGATCGGTCTTCGATCCTACCAACAAATTCGGACATGGTCGACACGTGTTCTTCAGCAACAGCAAATATTCATTCCTTTTACACTTCGTCGCGGAAAGCGATGCGGTGGGTGATGATGCAGTATTACTGTAACACGGTTCACCTTTTTTTGCTGTTGCTTAACGAAGAAGTGCTGTTGTTCAGTAAGTACAAAGATCGCTTATTGCCACCTTTTGAGATGTGGTTGAGTGATTGAATTTCTCGATTCCAACCTCTGAATCGTTGCGCTTTGCTCGGCCCCTCGTGCAAATACAACCGCCGCTACGTTTCAGAATTCAGAAAAAATGCAGTTGTCCCTACTCAAAAGTGACCACATGATGGATCATTTAACGAAATCAGAGAGGTTCTATTTGTGCTTCTAGCTGACATAATGTTCGGTGCCAACGAACATGAGTTGCTGATTGCCCTTTTCCAAAGATCACAGCTGCTGTACTAGCATGCCAAAAGCCCAAAAGCTACTTATGACGCAGTGACCAAAGGTACTCGCAATGTGGTGCGTTGCTTGCCGAAGATGAAGAGCTATTGTTCGGCAAGTACAAGGATCATGCTAACCTAACATACCTATTGCCACTTTCCAAGACGTGACTACTCCCCTCCGATTAACTAGCCATCCGTCTTATTCAAAAATATTTAGTAAATCATAAAATAAATTAATCAATATTCAAGTATCTTCATTGGTATCAAAATAAATTATATTTGAGCAAAATATTTGAATAAAGACAAAGATCGAATAAGATGGCGGAATGTGACAAAAATGTTGGACGGAGGAGTAGATTTCTAGCCTGTCAGCAAAGCTTATTTTGTATTGGTTTGGAGAAAGGTTATTTCGTGGCTTGGCTTGTGCGAATGTTGGCCAAATAGTAAGCAACAAATGCACATGAAGCTTTTTGGCTGTCTGTTACATGTGCCTTCCAGCAGCTTGCCTACGCACTACGGGCACTGTTAGATCTACTAGACTCAGATCTTGTACAGTACATACAGTTCCCATTTTGGAGTTGCCAGGAATTGCCGTAACAAAAATTGTGTGAGTTCAGGGTAACAGCAGCTATTGGGACCACACGGCGGCAGCAACTATTGGGACTTAAAGTTCATTGTCCCCAAGAACACTGCTAACATTCAGTCACGCACTGTCAAGAGATCGAACTAATGCTGTATTCATGATATTAATAACAGCAGCTTGATCTGAATTTATGGCCACAAACTGATCAGTACACAATGGAACCACTGATGTACTACACTGTGCCATGTTCCTGAATGCTCTTCGTATGGAACGTACATTGTTAGGTAGTGTGTGGTTTGGGAGCCATGGGTTGGGTTAGGCCCAACGATTTTTGAGGATGGAATAAAACTTGTATCATGTTTGGTTGTGAGATGGGTTAAACCCAATTTGTTGTTTGGTTAAAAGGATTGAGATGGATGGAATGGATGACATTTTAACACCGTCAACGCGCAGCAATTGATGGACCCACATGTCGCCTCCAATTTATTTTTCCCCTTCCCTTCTTCCTCTTTCTCCAAATCGGCGGCACCCGCCGTCTGCTTCCCGCATCATCGACGCCACCTCGCCGGTGACGACCGCCGCCTTCCACGCTCCACGCTCGCGCACCGCGCCGGCGGCGCGGCTTCGGGGATGCCGCCTCGGGCTCGCCGACCGCGACGCCATGCTCGCGGCCGAGCCGACCCACCTCGCGCGCTCCTCCGCGGCCTCGGTTGGTGTGCGCCCGGACCCGCGCCGCACGGCTGCGCGCCGCCTCCGGAGGAAAGTAGCGTGGGCAGAGAGAAGAAGACGGAGGAGACGCAAGCCCATCCGGGTCGCATGCATTCGCCCAAATCGGAGGAATCACGGGAACCCGCATCTTACGAGAATATGCCGACCAGTGTCGACCCCCGCTCCACCGAACCTCCAATCCAAACATGGGTCCATCTAGGTCGAACCCATTTCAACCCGAGGTCGGCCCTCAAACCAAACGCTACCTTAGACAACGAATGGTGTAGGAGTAAGCCCATATTGACAAGCGTGCCATCTCTCCCCTTGCGGATCTTTTTCTTTCGGGATCAAAAGGGCTAAAAATCTAAATGGTCAACGTACCTAATGCAACATCTTCGGGATGGACACTGCGAAAGATGTGGGACAGACAATCAAATGACTGTTTGTGAGCATCTTCATTTGGACCACAAGAGTTCCCCGATAACACAAAGAGTAAAATCCTTCGTACGCCCTTGAACTTGTCATAAGGTCTCATCTAGGTCCATGTACTTAGAAAAACTAGGTAAACAGGTCCCCTCGAACTTGTCACGAGGTCTCATCGGGTCCAAAACCGGGTTTGGTAGGCGGTTTTGCTATAGTAAGTGGTTTTTGTCTTTTTCTTTTTCTTTTCTTTTTCAATTTAGATTGAATCTTTGAAAAATCATAGTAAGTTATAGAAAAATCATAAAATGAAAAATCTTATTCCTTTGGACTTCACGTGAGTAGATCTACAAGTGAACATATAATATAGTATACTTTAGTATAAAATTTTTGTTGTAGCTTTAGATCTATGCTTTTCTGTAATTAATTGAAATAATTCGTAGCTGCACTTCTAATTATTTTATTAGACTAAAGCATATCATATTATATACTCTTTGTGTAGACATGCGCATGTGAAGTCAAACAAAATTAGAATTTTATTTTATTTATTTTTTTGATTTACTATAATTTTTTTAAAGATTCACCAAATAAATAACAAAGAAAACAAATAAAAGCTTCAGAGCAAAACTTTTGTACTAAACTATACCATATTATATATTCACTTGTAGATCTACTCATGTAAAATTTTATACTAAAGTATACTATATTATATGTTCACTTATAGATCTACTCACGTGAAGTCCAAAGGAATAAGATTTTTCATTTTATGATTTTTCTATAACTTACTATGATTTTTTTAAAGATTCAATCTAAATTAAAAAAGAAAAAAGAAAAAGAAAAAAAGACAAAAACTTTTTTGTAGCAAAACCGCCTACCAAACCCGGTTTTGGACCCGGATGAGACCTCGTGATAAGTTCGGGGACCTATTTACCTAGTTTTCTAAATACATGGACCTAGATGAGACCTCATGACAAGTTCAAGGACCTCCCGGTGGATTTTACTCTAACACAAAATATCAACCTGTCGAAGATAATAATGTTACCATCAGTCCATCAGCGAGGTCACAAACGACCAATTGGACACACAGTTACTATAATGGAACATATATCCTGAATACAGCAGGCGAACGTGAAGAAACTAATTTAGGTGTACTCCATTAAAAAAAAAAAAACTTGCTCCATTCAAATTAGTATCTGGATATAAATTTATGTCTAAATATATTGTAAAATCAATATATATAGAAAAAAAACAAAATGTCTGATAATCTAAAATTGAGTATATATCATTCTCGATAACCGTAAAATTCAAATTTAATTAGGTTTATAGAAAAATTATATCAACTTTTTTGTGTATTTTTTTTAGAAACTCCCAGCCTTCCTGGGCCTCCTATCCCTTGGGCTCTTGCTTGTCATCTGGGCTCACGGTAGGATTCGTGACAAATATATTTAACAATTATTCTATTGATTATTATTATTATTGTTGTTATTATTATTATTACACATTCTCAATAAACATTAATAGTTTTATATACTTAATTAACTTTAAAAAGTTAGAATCAAAAAACAATGGGATATGTAAGTTTTTTAACAGAGAACAGGTCGTCCTACTCTACGTCGTAGTTTTTTTTTTTTAAAAAAAACTAAAACTCTATACGTATAGAGAGTGGCAACAGGGCACCAATCAGAAGGAGTCACTCAACTAGACACGGCTCCTCAAACATTGATACAACAGAGTACGCGTACTCTGAATTTGCGTCAGATTAAGAGGTGTTGATACAAGGACAAAGGAGGCGTGCGTAAGGAAACCCGCAACGCCTCCAACCCTACTCTTTTCCCGTGGCCCCCTCCCGGCGCCCTCGTCTCGCCAGAGGTGGTGTGGTCGCCCTCGCCGCGGCGTCTACCCGGTTGAGCCCCGGCTCTACGGGAGGCGGGCGCTGCTCCCGGCCTCACGATGGTTCGGCATCTTGGGCGGCTACCCGGCGCTAGAATCAGTTGTCACAGCGCAGCGGCACCGTCCTCGTCGGTGAGGGCCGAGGCGTCGTCGAGCATCTGCGGCGCCTCGGCCTTCGTTAGAGTGCCCGCGACCCCAAGCCGGCCGGCGACCGACCCGCACCGGCGTCCTCGCTCACTAGCGACTCGACCCACGAGACTTGGGGGCTTCGCCGACGGACAACCGCCGTCGTCACCATCGCGAGCCCGGTCCTAGGACAGTTCAGGTCGGGGCCCTTCGTCGCCTTTCACCGCCCCTGTCGACGACGAGGGCTTCACAGTCATTCAGAGGCGCAAGCGTCGGCTCCGCCACACCTCATCCTACCCTTGTCGCTGGCGACCGGTGCCATCGCATCTTGTCGAGCTCTACTTCAACTGCGTGGCGGGGGATCACGTCGCCGCGTGATGCCCCGCCCAGTCCCGCTACCTCTAGTGTCTCAACACGAGGCACCAGCGGCACGCAAGTTTCGGCTCCCACCCACCTAACAACCCTCTGCGAGCCGTGTTCGGGGCCATGCCATAGCTTGCTCGGCAGACGGCGTTGACCGGGGACTCTTGGGGCTTCCGGGCAATAGGTGGTCCCTTCCTCTATCGACGTTGAGCTTTGGTGGGTCTCAATGAGTGGAGGCTTTCTGTGGCACCCCGTCCAGCGAGCGCCCAGCGGAGCCTCCCATTGCCGTGGCGGCGGTGAGTCGTGGGGAGGACGCCACAACCCTCACTTATATATGTGCATGCGGCCGAGGGAGGTGGGTGGCCGGGCCCGGCTTTGGCACGGCCGAAGACGGCGCGGCCCGATGGCCACCGGGCCCGGCCGCCACGGCCCGAGTGACCAGGCGGTGCTGGGCCGCCACCCTGGCCCGTGGCACGGCATGTGCACGGCCCCGGCGGCCCGGCAGGCGCGCTGCTAACACAGGTCCGTCACCATTCTTTTGGCCCAACAGCCAGGCCTGCTAACCTTATTTGCCTAAAAAAAAAAAAGAAAATAAAAAGCCCACCCAAACAAAGTCTGCCGCACCCACACGCTTTCTCCAGAACTCCATCGAAGGTGCCCGAGATGCCGCACGCTATCCGTTCTCCAGGACTCCGTCGAAGGTGCCCGAGATGGCGCAGATGCTGCGTGAGATGGTGCCCGAGATCCTTGCCCGCTTCTCGGTGGACTCGGACTCTCCGTCGGCGGAGATGGCGCAGATGCTGCGTGACTGCGAGGCGAGAGGAGCAGCGGCGCGAGGCTACGGCGGAGCAGCGGCGGCGCGGGTCCGCGGCGGAGCGAGGCTGCGACGGCGCGAGGCTGCGGCGGAGCGGCGGCGCGAGGAGGCTGCGGCGGAGCAGCGGCGCGGCGGCGCATGAGGAGGGCGGCGAGCGTAGCGCAGCGGCGGCGTTCACATCGTGCTCCCCGTGCTCCCGTGCTGACGGGCCGGCCCGATGGCCCCAACGCGGGCCGTGCACGGGCCGTAGGCCGGGCCGCAGCCCGCCTAGGCGCGGCCCGACAGGCACGACGACGGCCCGAGGCGGCCGACGCCGTGCTGGCCAAGACGGCCCGATGGACATATATACCCTCACTCATGGCTGCTTCAACAACATTGTCGCCTCTTCGGACTCGCTCGAGCCTCTACATTTTATGAGCGTGGAGCCACCTGTTTGGGTTGACCCAATGCTCGATGAGCTATCGGCCTTGCTTGTCGCGTGCCCGTCCTCTGCCACTCTAGAGGTTCAGGATGGCTGGATCCCCCCCATCGCCCCCGCATGGTGCGGCTCGCTACGTAGGGGCGGAAGTGTTGGAGGTCGCTTGTGTGAGCATCGCAACCGTCGGCACCCCACCACCGACGCAGCCCTCCGTGAATCTGCCCGCTTCGCCGTCTCGGCGTGGCGCGACAGTCGATGGACGACCGGTTTCGAGCGTAGAGACCATCTGTCCGCGAAATCAGCATTCCGCGACCCCTACCCGGAGAGACAGGCACACTGCGTCCTCCTTGTTTGCTTGGCTTATCACCCAGCCAGTGAGCAATACTTTCTCTCACAGCATCAGCCAGGAGCCACCCAGCCAGCAGCATTTTCTCTCATAGCATCAGCACCAGCGATGAGCCAACCAGCCGAACGAACAGGACGGGACCATCCCGTCTTCCAAGCGAGCGATCGTCAACAAGACCTTCCCCATGCGCGGACACCGCTGGGCACAGACAATTGAGAACCTCTAGTGTGCTCCCCACTCCCCACGCCCAGATCCTTATCGCTCGTTGGTGTTTTTCTTAGTTTACAAACTCTAGCGCCATCGTTTCAGCCGGTGTCTTATAATAGTGTGTTACCCGCACTCTTTCCCTGTCTCCTCGTCATGGGATAGGCAAAAGTCATGTTAGTTGGAACATTCCTAGTACGAGCTAAGCTCAAAAAAAAAAAAAAAAACACGATGGAAGAGAGAGAAGAGAAGTTTGGAGCATTGGGAAGTTTTGCGGCCGTAGTAGTACTACTAGTGGTAGAATTCTAGAAGTGCCAACGCGTTGCGGATCGAGCCATTCGTGCGCGTGTGGGGCACCTTTGCGAGGAATCCTTGTCCCATAGCGGGTTCGAATCCTTGATAGAACAGAGCGCTACTACTGCGTTTCATGAAAAAGGGAACCGAGAAAATGAATCGAAATCTCGCACAGCGTCCCTTTTGGTCACCGGGCACCTTTTAACCGAAAAACCGAAAACCGAGCCGAACCGAAGGCGAACCGAACCGAAATATCGGTTTTTCGGTTTTCGGTTCGACTTTCGATTTCGGGTTTTAGCAAACCGAACAAGAGATGGCTCGGTGTTCGGTTCCCACGCACAACCGAACCCGAAAAACCGAATACACCGAACATTCTATGTGCGTGTCCGATATCCTCTCCCCCGTCCTTCTCCTCTCAAAGAAGTGGCGACCCAACTTGGCCCATTATCGACCCACTACTCCACCGGACCTCCACCTGATCCACTCCAAGTCTCGACACCGTCTCCCACGCGACGCGAGAAAGGCGAAAAGCCGGGCGACGAAGAAGACCACCGAAACCCTAACCCCACACGCAGAGATGAGAGACGGCGCGCGGGGTCGCCACGAGGGCGGGAGCGAGCTAGATGGGTGGTGGGCGGCGGGCGCCGCGCCACACGCCGGCGAGGAGCAACGACTGACGGCGTGGCGTAGTCGGCGGCTACGGCCTACGGGCGCCGGCGGCGGCTACGGGCGCCGGTGGGACATCCTCACGCCGAGGACGGTCGCGGGCCGCTGCCGGGCGGCGGGGAGCGACCGCGTGGTGGTGGCCGCGGCGGCGCGGCGGCCATCCGGCGGCCTGAACCACAGAGGCGTGGGTAGGCGAGGGGCGGCCGGCCAGAGAGTTTTTTTTTCTCCTTTCTTCCAAACTTGGCCGGTTCGGTTTAAAACGAAAAACCGACAAAAAACCGAACCCGAATTTGTCGGTTTTGCATTTTTGACAAACCGATCGGCTCTAGTAATCCCGGAAACGAAGTTTCCTAAACCGAACCGAACCGACATTTCGGTTCGGTTTAAACCGAACGCCCAGTGTGACCTTTTGGTTACGGTACGGATAGATAAAGATTCTCCTTTTTTTGGGAAATGGATAGATACTGCCTTCTCATCTCACGAGGAAAATTTAAAAAGAAAATAGAGTATCCTCATCTTTGTCCGTTCGTAGCGTGTCTGCCGCCTCGCCAGCGTCGAGTCTCTGACACGTGCCTTTCAACCTGACTGGGGTGACTCCGTCGAGAAGAAACCTCACACACGGGCCCCACGACGCGCGCGCAGGTGCCTTCTCTTCAACGTTAGGACCGAGGCGAGGCGGGTGACTCCGTCGAAGGGGTCAGCCAGCGTCCAAATCCACACGGCGGCCGTAGGGGTCGGCGTGGCGGGCGGATCGAATCGGCGGGCCGGTTCCGGCCAACCACCGTCCTCCTCCTTCCGATCCCAGTCCGATTCCAAAAGTTCAACAACATCCATTTTCAATTCGTATACCAACCCGCAGCCCCGCCGTCGTGGTCGCCACCACACACGACTCTTCCTTCCTTCCACCTCCGGCCTCTGTTGGCCAATTCAATCTCCGACTCGGACCACACCACAGGAGAGATCAATCGAAAGCGGAGCCGTGTTGAGAGCAACCAAAGGGGGGGACCAGGCGCCCGGGCGGCGATGGAGAACGGCAACAACGGCGCCGGCCACCCGCCGCACTACCCGCCGTACCAATACCCGTACCCGCAGCCGCAGCTGTATCCTTACGGGTACCAGTACCCGCCACCGCCGTCGTCGTCGCCTGCCGCGCCGTACCTCTCTCCGTCTCCGTCGTTCCCGAGCTACGCCCCCGCCCCGGCCCCGACGCAGCAGCAGTACCACTCCGGCCCGCTCCAGGCGTACCCGCCGCCGCCGCAGTACCACGCCTACCCGCCGCCGGCGCCGCATCATCCGTCGCCTTACGGCCACGGGTACGACCCCTACGCATCCCCGTACCCATCCTCCTACCCTAGCCCCAGCCCCAGCCCGGGGCGCCTCTCGCCCAGCTCCAGCTTCCACCACCAGCACGCCTCCGCCGCGCCCGAACCCCCGTCGCCGGCGCCCTCCGCGCCGTCCTACCCCATCGAGGATGTCCTCGCCGCGATGCGCCTCTCCGACCGCCACGACTACGCGGCGTCGCCTTCCGCGCCCCCGCCCTCGACCCCCTTCTCGGGCGATGGGAGCAGCCACGGTGGCAGGATGCAGGTGGTGCCCTACGGCGCGCCAGCCGGAGGATCGCAGCATGGAGGCGGGATGCAGATGGTGCCCTACGGCGCAGCCGGGGAGGATCGCAGCACGGCGGCAGCTTCAGGGCATCGCTCAAGGTGGTGCTGCTCCACGGCAGCCTCGACATCTGGGTGCACGACGCCCGGCAGTTGCCTAACAAGGACATGTTCTCCAAGAGGGTCGGCGAGCTCCTCGGCCCGCGCATCACCAGCGCTGTCGGCAGCAAGATGTCCAGCGCGTCCATGACCAGCGACCCCTATGTTACCGTCCAGGTCTCCTATGCCACTGTCGCCCGGACCTATGTCATCCCCAACTGTGAGAATCCAGTCTGGTCACAGAACTTCTTGGTGCCCGTCGGGCATGAGGCTGCTGAAGTCCAGTTTGTTGTTAAGGACAGTGATGTCTTCGGCGCTCAGATCATCGGTGCTGTGTCCATTCCTGCTGAGAAGCTTCTGACTGGGGAAAGGATTCAGGGTGTCTTCCCCGTTCTTGAGACCAATGGCAAGCCATGTGCTCCAGGAGCTGTGCTACATTTGTCGATACAGTACATCCCCGTCGCTCAGCTCACAATGTACCACCATGGCGTCATTGCTGGTCCGGACAGTCTTGGCGTACCTCATACTTACTTCCCCCTGAGGCGTGGCATGAGAGTGACCCTGTATCAAGACGCTCATGTGCCTGATGGTTGTCTTCCAGACATATGGCTTGACAATGGGGTGCGCTACCAGCACGGACAGTGCTGGCGTGATATCTATGATGCCATATGCCAGGCAAGGAAGTTGATTTTTACGTGGGGTGGTCTGTTTTCCACACAATCCACCTCGTGAGAGATGGCACTCAAGCACCATCACTTGGGGACCTGTTGAAGATGAAGTCACAGGAAGGGGTGCGTGTGCTGCTGCTTGTTTGGGATGATCCTACATCAAGGAGCATTCTTGGATATAAGTTGGTATGTATTATTATCTTTCAAGTTGTAAATATGCTGCTTTAAGGTCTTCATGTTACAAAAGGCATAATTTTGTGTCTACAAACTTTAATGTTGTCAATGTTAAAATACTTATTACATGCCTTTTTTCAAATTAGTTGCATGGTAGTGCTAATGATATTTTTCTGTTATTGGAACCATTTCATGATTAAAATTTATGGCATTGAGCAAACTATGATGCCAACCTTTGTATTTGTTTCTGTGGTGTTCAAGTAAATGATTTGCAGAAATACTAGCTCTCATTTTGACTGTACAGTATAAAGTGGATATTCATCAATGTAGTGTCCAGCTTCCCTATGATACGTTCTAAATTATAGTTCATTTTAGCTTTGCCCTAAGTCAAACTTCTCTAACTTTAACTAAGCTTATAGAAACATCTATAACATCAAATTAGTTTTACTAAATTCTCCATGGGTAGTTTGGTAGCTTATTTGCTAAATTCTCAATGTGTAGTTTGGTAGCTTATTCGCTAGACATTTGGTAACATGTATTTGACATATTTCATGATGTTTAAGAATCGAGTGCGTCATGTTTATCAAAGTTCCACTCATAGGATGGTTTCATGGGCACACGAGATGAGGAGACACGCAGATTTTTCAAGCATTCTTCAGTCCAAGTGTTGCTGTGCCCACGATCTGCTGGGAAACGCCACAGCTGGGTGAAACAGCAGGTTATCTCTATTCTCAAATGTCAACGGTGACGATGTTTGTCGTACAAATTTACCATTCGTGATGGTTCATATGTTTTGGGTCACAAAGTATCACATCAATCTTTACCATTTACTGTAGTGTACCCCACCCTCACCTGTTTCTTATTCTTTAAAAAACAAACGATCTTGCATTCAGAAAGTTTTTTTTTTTGGGTGGGGGGGGTGGTGGGGTGGGGTTGGGGGGGTGCGGTGGGGTCTAGAAAATATGAAATAAGCCATTAGGAGGGTTAAACCAAAATCTCCACTGAATAATATGGTGAAACGACATGTACAGTACTTCTTTGCATCAAACATAAAACACACACACACAAACCGCTGTGGTGCCGCCGTTGCCCCTGCTGGCACTATATTTTTGAGTGTCATCTATTTATGTAAGAAGTTTGTGTGGACCAGGAAACAGGAACCATTTTTACTCATCATCAGAAAACAGTTATTGTGGATGCTGATGCTGGCAACTATAGGAGAAAGATAGTTGCTTTTGTTGGAGGCCTTGATTTATGTGGTGGGCGATATGATACACCTTGGCATCCTCTATTTAGGACTCTTCAGAATGACCACAAGGAGGATTATTACAATCCAAACTTTAATGTAAGTCTCATTTCTGTGCAGTTTCTTATGTAATGATTCCTAGAATTTTCTTAGTACTGAATATGTAGGAACCTTTAATGATAATTTGTTGTTAATTTATCAAGGAAAATATTTTCGCATAAGAAAACAAATATTCACATTGACCTATTCTTTATCTTTTCTTTGTGGCAGTACTGAAAATAGTTCTTTGCCATTTTCTAGCACAGGAAAAATATTAGCACTTTCCCTGTTTTCTTTTTTGTTTTTTTTTTTTTTTGCTGATCCTGAAAACATTTTTTTCTCATTATTCTGCAGACAGTTGATGCTCGTGGTCCAAGGGAACCTTGGCATGACTTGCATTCTAAGCTCGATGGTCCTGCTGCGTATGATGTTCTACAAAACTTTCAGGAACGCTGGTTAAAAGCGGCCAAACGCCATGGAATTAAAAAGTTGGCAAAATCGTATGACGATGCTCTGCTCAGCATTGAAAGAATACCAGAGATTATAAACATAAATGATCCAATATATTTTAGCGACAATGATCCAGAGACATGGCATGTTCAGGTGTTCATAGCCTTCCTACATAGTTGAAAAGGAAAACCAACTATTATCCCTTTGTGCTATTTTTTCCTTGCAAGCACTGATTTTTCTTTTACTTTGGAATTCAGGTGTTTCGCTCTATTGATTCAAATTCTGCCAAGGGATTTCCAAAGGATCCACGAGCAGCGACCATGAAGGTAACTGTTATCTACCATCTAGCAATACTGTATATTTGTAGGTTTTTCCGTTTTAATGTTGACCAACACTTCTTCTGCCTTGGCCAACAGAATCTTGTTTGTGGAAAGAATGTGCTTATTGACATGAGCATACATACAGCTTATGTTCATGCTATCCGGCAGCCCAACATTATATTTATATTGAGAATCAGTACTTCATTGGTTCTTCATTTAATTGGGATTCAAACAAGGATTTAGGTAAATAATGAGTGTCAACTTTTGCTTTGTGTTCTTCTATATAGTACAATGCACATTGTTTCTTCCAGAAAAACATTCTACAGTCATCTCACTTGCCAACTTTTTCTACATGTCAGGGGCTAACAATTTAATTCCAATTGAAATTGCTCTCAAAATTGCAAACAAGATCAAGGCAAATGAAAGGTTTTCTGCATACATAGTTGTTCCCATGTGGCCTGAGGGTAATCCAACTGGTGCTGCAACACAACGAATTCTTTACTGGCAGGTTAGATTCACAGTTGTCATTGCTCATTTCTTGTTTCATGTGTTCCTGTAGATGATATGTTTTCATATGGCTTAATCACGTATTTTCTACATTTACACTGCAGAACAAAACCATGCAAATGATGTATGAGACAATATACAGGGCCTTGAAAGAAGTAGGCCTGGATGATATGTATGAGCCTCAGGATTATTTAAACTTCTTTTGTCTTGGAAACCGTGAAGTTGCTGACAGCAGTAGCACTTCAAATGCTTCAAATACAGCAAATAATCCTCAGGTGACTACATTCTTGTTTTTGTTCATCAAATTGTGCTGACTTAGAGAGCAATTGCAATTTGTTGTTGAACATTTCAGTTAAGTACTTCAGGTGGACTTAGCTCAACATTTCACTTTTGGAAAAAGTCTACTTAACCCCTAAACTATAGGGCTGTGACTACTCCTTTCCATCAACTTTAAAACCGTTCAACGAGCACATTAAACTTTTGTAAACCGTGCAATCCACCCCTAGGCGGGTTTAGGCAGGCTGTTTTGCTTGGCGTGGCGGCCAGCATGGAGTGGTTTTGCCACCGTGGCGCATGAGATGACAACGAGGTGTTGTGAACGGCATCGATGGCTGGGCCCCACTGTAGTAACGCGTGCTCGGTGCTTGGGACCGCAGCTCCCTTCTCTACCGCCACGCATCGACGCGATCACGAAGCGGCGCCGCCGCCTCCCGTCGCCCTTCCCTCATGCCGCATCGCCACGCAGCGCCGCCAGCGCTACGCTTGCTGGCCGCGCGCGGGGCGAGCGGCACCGCGCCCCACGTGCGCGTCCTGCGGCCGGGCCCCCGGCCGCTTGCCGGGCGAGCAAGCATGACCGCCCGCGGCAAACCAGGGGCGCGCGCGGCGGCGACGAGGGCCGGTTCGACGGGCGGGTCTAGACTTGGCGGTGCATGTGGCTTCGCGGCTGTCGCGACCTCGCGACCGGTGGGTGTGGTGCAGCGGGGCGACGGCGGGGTTCGACCCGGGCGCGAGCTTCTGTGCGGTGCGCGCCGGCGGGCGTGGTCGGGCGGCCTCGCGACCTCGCGCGACCAGCGGGTGGGTGTACCACGCGGGGGCGCCCGCGGCTCCGCCGGGCGGCCGGGCGCGGCGGTGGAACTCCGACAAGCGCCTCGCTTCGATGTCTTTGGTGGGGCTCCGATGAACGCAGCCATCGAGGCTTCGCGAGACGCCGATGTCCGCGAAGGCATAAATGACGCCGTTAAACGGCTCGGCCGTGACCACCACCTACAAGACACCCACGACGGCGTACATGGCTAGCAACAATCTGCCAGGGACATCTGCACCAATCTGCCAAGAAACAAACTTTCAGCTCTACTAAACCCGAGCATCAACGGTTACACCAATCTGCACGGACATCTTCGTGGGGCGAACATGCTCGATCGTGCATATAGAGCCGAAAGCACGCTAGCGGCGATGGTGACTTGCTATGGCGGCAACGAGGCTGGACTTGCCGGTCCCCCGGTGGGGCGTAGAGCGGCCGGTAGCCGCTTCCATGCCTCGCCGATCCTCCCGTAGTAATCCTTCCTCCGCATCGAACCTCTGCGGGTCCGGCGATGACGAGCTCTTGAGCTTGTCGTCCATGGCGGCGTGTCGAAGGTGGAAGGGTGGCGGAGGTCGACAGCCGTCCAGCGTCGCACTCCACCATGTGCATCTTGAGGCTCGGCCGGGTCCTTGATGGCCTTGGCCGCGCGGCGTAGAGTTGGTTGGCGACAGCCCTCGGCCTCGTCGATGACCGCGGTGTCGCGACGACGCGGGCGCTGGACGCCATAGCGCCGGCCGCAAAGAAGTCCCCAACCTCGTAGGGGCAGCGGCTCGCTCACCACGGTCCGCACCGGCAAAGATGCCGCCCGTGCCGCCGTCTCGCCATCGTGATGTACCTCTCGTAGCTCCCGCCGCCTCCCGTCCGACGACATTGCCGGCTGTTTCTTTCGGGTGTACATGTGTACACAAGTGTCTCTTTACAAATGCGGGGGCCCCATGATCGATTGTCCAAATCAGCATCACATTCCACCTCGAAGACGCCACAGCAGCAAAACCGCTCATGCCGGATGCCACGTAAGGCAAAACCGCCCAAACAAAACCGCCCGTGGGGTGATTTAGACGGTATGCCAAAGTTTAGGTTATTGGTTAGACGGTTTTAAAGTTGATGGAAAGGAGTAGTCACAGCCCTATAATTCAGGGGGGTTAAGTAGACTTTTTCCTTTCACTTTTTCCCCGCAATCAATGATATCGTTTTATTCTTTATATAATGAAACACAGCTCTCCTGTGTTTTCGAACAAAAAGTACTGATATGGTTCCTTTAGACCGTATGTTGAAGTGTGAAAACGTTAAGGCCCCGTATGGAATGGAGGAAACTCAAAGAAATTTCAAAGGAATTGGATTCCTGTGGTTTGATGACGTCACCTGCTGTTTGGATCACAGGAAGAGACATTGCCGTTCCTATGGAAAGAGTAGCATTCCTCCACAAAACACAGGAAGCAAAACATTCACTCGGACTTGAAGTTTTCGTGGTTGCCCGAGGCAAAGCACGCACGAGAGAGAGAGAGAAAACGAGCTAATCACAGAATATAGGAATCTGGGCACAGCATCATGCCACACGGAGACTAATATTGCCTTTATTGTTCCGTGTTAATATTATACCATGGGACCCATCAAAACTCCAAAAGTGAATTTTCCTGTGTTTTGATTCCTGTGTTCCAAACACCCCTTCTTAGTTATTTCCGGTGTTTTCATTTCCTCCGTTTTATCACTACACACTCCTCCTATTCCTGCATTTTTTCCTATTCCTGTATTTTCGATTCCTGTGTTCCAAACAGGCCCCTAAGATTTGGATTTTGTCCTCCCCATTGAATTTTATTGGGAATTCACATACCATGATGATTCTCCTGTTTGGAACGGAGGAATAAAGAACGTAGGAATAGGAAAAACACAGGAACAAGAAAACACAGGATTTGAATGAAGGGCTAAAAACAGAGGATAGGGAAAACACAGGAATTTACAAAAGTTGGTGTTTGGAACATAGGAATTCAAAACACAGGAATGAAGGGCTCTTAGATTAGTACAGTACACAATATCCTGTCACAAAACACATTATCTAATTAGAGATCAGGTCAATGAGGTCCAAATGCAGCGGGCCAACATGCTAGTTATTAAATGTAGGAATATCGTGGCCTCCTGTCATCAGTCGTTTGTATTTTAAATGCCAAATCAGTCAAGTCCGTGAATGATTCATGAAAGATGGCTCTGGCAGCTCAGGCAGGTACAATAATCGAGGCCCCTTGATTGCTAGTAGCAAGTGATCAGTCCATCCTTCATGCGCAGGAAAATTTCAAAGGGATTCAAGTGGATGCTTATTTTCCCTTGTTTTGCGAATGAAACGAAGCCTTTCGGAGGAAAGGAACGGCTGGTTCCTGTGATCCAAATGCAGGGTGACGTAAGCAGAATGGAGGAATCTTGTTCCTTTGAAATTCCCATGAAAAACCCCCATAAAGGATATTGGTACAGGGTATTTTTTTACCTACATTAAGGCCAAATGGCCACTTGACACTCAGAGGCTATATGGAAAACTAAGATATCTACATAGGTTTATGTTTGAAAAAAGAACTTCTTGGTTAATGGCTGAAGTGATTTGACTTACTCGTGTGATACTTGACCAAAAATGGTGTCTTGTGGATACTGAACTAGCTTTAAAAAAAGTTATTACTTGTAGATATTGAACTTGTAATCATTACCTAAAAAATACTTGCCTTCATGTAAACAGTGTTGAAATTGACTTTCTTCACGCTCTGTTCTTCTCCTGCAAGCTTAC
The DNA here is from genome assembly GCA_015847255.1 of Hyparrhenia diplandra. Classification (NCBI taxonomy): domain Eukaryota; kingdom Viridiplantae; phylum Streptophyta; class Magnoliopsida; order Poales; family Poaceae; genus Hyparrhenia; species Hyparrhenia diplandra. Next base: position 60,910 of record JADLZK010011645.1, read on the forward strand.
TTTGCCTTTAATGTTCAGGAACATGCTAGGAAAAAAATAGGAGATTCATGGTCTATGTACATTCAAAAGGCATGATTGTGGATGATGAGTATGTTATCATTGGATCGGCTAATATTAACCAGAGATCCATGGAAGGAATAAGAGACACTGAGATAGCGATGGGAGCGTATCAGCCACAATATACATGGGCTAATAAGCTTTCTGCCCCACGTGGACAGGTATTGCCCCTTGTCTCTAGCTGACAAATATATGGTGTACCATATTTATCGAGAGATACTGACCTGGGCTGTGCCCCTAAGCTCCTCTTATGAGATTGGATTTGGAATTATTTATACGTTCATGTCCTCACTGCTACTGCTTTGCTGAGGCTATACATTTGTTTCAGCTGTTTGTCATGTTAGGGATTCAACTAATTTCACGATGCGCTTGTGCCATACACTACATTTAATCTATTGATTGATTTTCACTTTGTAGATTTATGGCTACAGAATGTCCTTATGGGCTGAGCATATTGGAACCATTGAAGAACACTTCAACTATCCTGAGAGCCTGGAATGCATGAGGCGTGTACGAAATCTTGGGGAAGAGAACTGGAAGCAGTTTGTTGCCGACGAGGTGACAGAGATGAGAGGCCACCTCATGAAGTATCCAGTAAGCGTTGACCGTAAAGGAAAGGTGAAACCACTACCAGGATGCACAACATTCCCAGATATGGGTGGGAACATCTGTGGCTCATTTGTGGCCATCCAAGAGAATCTCACAATATAGATTTTAGTGTGCAATGATATATTGTCTGATGGGATCTGAGGGACCTTGGAGAAGAAAGATAGAGCACTAGCTTACCCTATTTCATGAGAGCATAGATAGGGTGAAAATTTTGCAAGAGGTACGCAAGCAGGGGAATGCTAATAGGGCTTTCTCGCCTAGCCATTTTTATCTATTCGTTTAGTACATATAAAGTAGCCAATCGATTTGTACCTTTGTTGGGTATCTTTACCTGTATATAGAAAAATTAAAGAGGTTCAGGAATATCACATTTGGATGTGTTGCCATTTGCCAACATATTCCATGTAAATTAAAGAGAGCATAGATACAGTCTGTTCAGAGTGTAAATTGGTCCTGCAGAGCATTCTGAAGTGTTTTCCCCCCATTTGGGGGTATATTTGATGAAATCATGAATTATTTATTTCTTGATCATGCCTTTGCAGCATAATTCTAGCTCATTGTTCTCGCGAAATGCTGAGCAATGCATCTCAAGGGGTGAGAGGGATTGGAATCAACAAGCGGATGCTAGAAGTATGTCTAGAGGGGAGATTTTTAAAAAAATGTCTAATTAAAACCTACTCTGAAGCAGTTATACAGATATTCATTATGACAGCCTAGACCATGCTGAAACCTCGATCATTTCCTCCACCTCTCGGCTTGAATTTTGACCCCCATGTACCTTCCGAGCATCATGACGGTGGCCTGCGGGTTGGTCCCGGGGGAGTACTTGAAGGTGGAGCTGTCGATCACCCTGAGCCGCTGCACGCCGAACACCCGGTAATCGTCGTCGACGACGGCGCCGACCTGGCATCCGCCGTGGTAGTGCCAGATGGTCATGACGGTGTCCCTGCAGTACTGCTCGGGCGTCCGGGAGTCGTTGACGTGCCGCGGCAGGAGGTTGACGGGGAAGTTGGCGGAGTCGGTGAAGATGGACTCGACGGACGCGTTGGCGTAGGTGAAGTTGGCGAAGGCCCGGGACTGGATCACCCGCTCGATGGTCTGGATGCCGTGCACGCACCGCTCCAGGTCCTCCGACTCCTGGAAGTAGTTGAAGGTCACCGCCGGGTTCGCGCGCGGGTCGGCGGACCGCAGCTCGATGTGGCCCGACGACACGGGGCCCAGGATCTTCTCCAGGATGAAGCCGCCCCGGAACGCCCGCCTGTCCAGCCGCCGCATCGCCTCCGCCGCGCGCTCCAGAGCCTCCGGGGTTCTCTGCTTGGGCGGCAGCGTGCCCAGCTGCCCGGTCTGGAGGAGAGAAGAGGCCGAAGTTGCGAGCGAGGCGGCGGGCGCCCTCGGAGACGGGGATGCCGAACTCGGAGCCGCTGACGCCCTCGATGAAGCTGCCGGACCGGGTGATCCCGACGACCTGCACCAGCGAGAGCGAGACGGGCACCGGCGACGGGATGAACACCGAGTTCATCGGGTTGTCGGCCACGCCCTGCCCGACCATGGGCTGGTCCACCAGCACCTGGACGCCGTGCGCCTCCAGGTGCGCCTGCGGGCCGACGCCGCTCAGCATCAGCAGCTGCGGGCTCCCCAGCGTCCCCGCCGACAGGATCACCTCGTTCTTGGCGCCGTCGCGGAGGTACACCCGGTGCTGCACCCCGAGCGGGTCCGTGAACACCACGCCGTACGCCACCGGGTACGGCACGCCCTCCTGCTGCCTGAAGAGGATCCTCGACACGGTGGCGTAGAGGAACACGGTGAGGCCCCTGGGCCTCGCGTGCCGGAGGAAGTCGGCGGCGGTGTGGCGCTGCCCGCTGTTGTCGAAGATGGTGCCCCCGATCTTGGTCCCCGGGACGTGGTCGAAGGTGAAGCCGTTGTCGGGGGTGACGCCGGCCTCGAGCAGCGCGTCGCGGAGCGCGGCCTGCCACGGGGCACGTCGGGGCGGAACACGAGCGCGCGCTCCACCCAGCGGTAGGACGAGTTGACGAGGCGCGTGTCCCACCCGGCGGCGCGCACGTAGTCGTTGCTGGCCCGCGTGTAGAACCCGGCGTTGAGGCAGCTGCCGCCGCCCAGCACCCGCGCCCGCGCGTTCACCACGCCGTCCTCGGAGATGAAGCGCTGCGCGGGCGACGCCAGCGACGTGTCCGCCAGCGCGTCCGTGAAGTGCTGCTGGTTGGACATGTTGCGGTAGGGCAGGCCCCCGCGCTCCAGGAGCAGCACGCGCGAGTGCTCCGACAGCGTCGCCGCCAGCGGGCAACCCGCCGTGCCGCCGCCGATGACGATGTAGTTGTACTGCGACACCAGCGGCGCGTCCTGCGCGTGGCGCACGAACCGCAGGTTCTCCAGTGGTTCTGCTGCACACGTGACGACCATGCATCAGTTCACATGTTTGCAGAAATTCCAAAATATCAAATGACCATATTCACGGCATACACGAACCATCCTCCGAGAGCGCGACGAGGCATGAGGAGCCAAGAACGACGACGGTCAGAACCAGCGCGGCCGAGCTCGCAAGCCCCGGCGCCATCTTCGCCGGCTAATTCGGCAACAGCAGCAGTGATCAGATATGAGAAAAGTTCGGCTCGCTTATATATTCAGAGTTAGCTCATGGGTAGATCGATAGTAGATGTTTAAATAAAAATACTGCACGGTTGTTCTACGGTGCAAAGATGAGCTGCGAGGAATCGAGCGAGGAGGTGATAATTTTACAAAGGGCATTTAGTTTGCATCATAGCATGCTGGAGGATGGTGAGCTTTTTAAACGGAGCTGGGTGACGATATGCGTGAGACGAATTTGTTGTTGGCAGCAAGCAAGCAGGAGAGTTTACTTGCCAATCTTGAGATTATTTTACAGGTTGTGCATGCTTTTCATACATGAACGTTGTGGTGTATAGTATTTGTCCCCGTCTTGCTTTACAGGACAAATGGCCACAGTTTATTTTGTGATGATGTATAGCCGGAGGAGATTCCTTAAATATTTGCCTTCCCAAGAATTTATGCATATATTGCAGGAAAGTTTCTTGACAGGGAATGCTGGGGTGGAGACTGGGTTTTTTATTTTGTGAGAAATTCTGGGGCAGAGGAAGTTACAGAGCTTATACTTAGGAAGGCATACTTTCATAGAAGATGGAGAAACAAGGACGAAATCAATTCTTAGGGTTCGTTTGGAAAACAGAACAGCCACGGGGAAGCCACGCCCGGGGTCAGACTACCTAACGATGCGCTATTTCTGCCTGATGCGCGCGAGCGCATGCATGGAGCCATGGAGCACGCTTTTTTTTTTTTGCTACAGCGCAGGGGAGCCACGCCCCCGCTCGCATGGGGAGGCCGGGGAGGGACGCCCGCACCTCGGAGGTCGGAGACTGGCGCCCCGGGGAAGGCAACATCGGTCATCGCTAATCATCGCTAATGCATCCGATTTGAGCGGTCAATAGTTACATGCGGGGCGCTTACACCCGGGGAAACGACCAGGATTTTTCAAACGAGCCCTTAGGGTGGAAAATCTTCAAAGGGGTTCTATGCAAACGAAAGGAAGAAATTGTGGAGTGTATATTCTACGAATTCAATGTATTGGTGGATGCCTCTACTACAGAAAGTTTTCGTGTCTTACTATGGCTCCAAACAGGAGTAGTTCTGAAACAAAGAAAATGGAAGGGGAATGCTAACTGCATTATCTCTAATTTCCCTAGAAGTTGTTGTTCCTCTTTTCCTTAACTGTGTCTTATAACTCTTAGATAAACAATGATTGAGAAAATCTTTCTAAAATCGCCAAGTGAATTTTTATTCAAATGTCCAACTATCTGCAGAAATGGAAGATCTTACTAAAGCCGGGAGAGAAATCAAAAGGTGGAACAGATGAGCAGCAATATGAAGAAGTGGATGGAGCCTCTACATTGCCCATTTGCCCTTGTCCTGCAGTTCCTCTGCCTACTTTGTATGCTGTTATCCTTCAAGTCGCAGACCACATTTTTTTTTTTTTTTTTAATGCGATGAGTATTTTGCTTTCTTATAAAAGCAGAGTTACCTTTGTATAAATTGAGCTCGATCGGTGAGTGTCTGAATACGCTCGCGTGCGAACCAAGCGAAGCTAAATCGGAGGTCTATCAAGATTCGGAAATGCCAACCGGTGCATCTTCGTCGCTTATTATTAGCTGAACAAAGAGAAACGGAACGGAACAAATCCAGCTTTAGACACCTCTTATTTCTGCTCGTAGTCGAGCCCTCGTCGCGATGCCGTATTTACAAGACGCGACTGGAACACAACGAGAGCTAGCGTTCCTGCCCGTCCGACCGCTCTCTTCCATCGGCCCGGCCGGCGCGGTGTTCGTCGGCCATCCGCTTTCTCACTTTTTGGCGCCGTGGCCTGAGTTTGAGTCGTCGGCGCGCGGCGTGATCTTGATGACAAGGCCGGGGAAGACGTCGTCGGGGTCGTGGACGTGCGGGTTGCGCTCCAGGATGTTGGGGTCGCCGCACCTGGCGCTGATGCTGTGCAGCGTCTCCCCCTCCGCCACCACGTACAGCTCGTCGCACGGCCGCGCAGCCTGCCACCGCGCCCCGCGCACCACCACCAACCCGCCTCTGTTGTCCTCCTCCTCGTCCCCGGCGAGCGACCCAACGACCATCACGAGCGCTAGCAGGGCGCACCACGACGCCACGTCTGCCAGTGCCGCACCTGACCGACGCCGCTGCTGTCCGGCGGCCATCGATCGTCACTGGTGAGAAGCAGAGCACCAATGTGGTCGAGCTTGAAGTTGTAAGTGTTTGTGTCAGTGTGTGTGAACTTCAGAGTAGCTAACGGGTAGGGGCTGGGGTGGTTTATATAGACGAGGCTGAGGAGACTACTTATGGTCTCATGGGAGAGAGTGAACTGCCGTTGCAGGGCCGGGGGCAAGCTAAAGATGGTTTCATGGAGACGTCGGCGTGGTGCGATCGAGCAAAAGATGAACAGAGAGAGCACTACCAATAATTCATCAGCATACATATATACTTTTTCTCTGGATCATCTTAGAACGTGTGACAGCAAAAGATGAAAAGATTAGTGCAGAGGCACGTCACAAGCCACAACTCACAACCAAGAAGGACAATGTTTAAGCTGTGTGTGAGTGCGTCGGAAAGTGTCGCAAAGCCCACGGGCGGCACACTCAATTGTGGAACGTGATTCCATGTCATCCAAAGCTCCAAACGTTCGTGTACCTACACTCTTGTCGCTGCTGCAGGAAAAGGCTAGTGGCTCATCTCCGAAAGTCCAAGAAAGCAGCTGATCTGATCTGATGTTGGTCTGGTGCAAATTGTTGTCCTTTGTGAACCATTTCGCTGTTGCTTAGGGAACCTGTGAATCCATCCGTGAGACGGATTCGAGTATATACATGTAGCCAAATCACTCCCAGGTCTGTTTGTTCTATCTAATACAACAGGCACGGCGGCTAAACACCTGTCAAATCATTCCAAGCTCTGCCGACGCTCTAACGCGGTGACGACGTGCCTGCCAGGCGGTCGATCGGCGGCCCATGCGTGCGAGATGAGACGTACGGCCAATCTCCATCGCGTCGGTGTTCTAGAGCTCGTGCGAACCAGACGAAAGCACGCGTTCGCCACGGGCCACGGCAGGTGGCGCGCGCGAGCCGCCTCTCGCTCGACGAACCTCGCTCAGCCCGACGCGTCGCCTCGCCAAACTATACCTCACTGAGCCAACTCAAATTATTACTCGTCAGGCCGTCAGCGGATGGGCCGGGCGTGGTCAGGAAAAACTCCCATGCCATGCATGTCTGGTGTCTCACTGTCTCCCCAAGCTTAATTCGTCAGGCAGAGCAGCTAATCGCAGTGGCACACGGCCCAGCGATGCGATCCGATGGCCAGGTCGACCGTCTCCTCCGCGTGCAGGAGGACGACCCCAGGCCGCACGCGCCGGCAAAGAGGACGAGGAGGAGGACAGGAGGAGCAGATCCAGTCCCCCTTTTTCACCGAGGGCACGCCACTGTCACGGACTGTACCTGGAGCACGCCGTTACCGTTAGGCTTATTTGAACTGTGTTTACATATTCGTTAGCTGGGCCTGTGTGCCATTGTATTTGGGCCGCATGGCGCGTCTGGGCTTGGCCCATTGTATCGAGTCCATATACATTGCTGTGTGGGTGGTTGGGAGGTCAGCAATGAACAACAACAAACTTCTCCTATTCATCTTCCTCCTCCCGTGCTCTGCTTGAGGCGATTCGATCGACCTCGCCGCCGCGCGTGTACGCCGGCATATCTCCGGTGACGAGGATCGTCACAGCCACTTGCTCCATCCCGGCGGCCCTTGCTCCACCGCCGATGGGCCCTGATCCATCCTTGCTCCATCGCCGCCAAGAAGACCACCCACTGCCCTCACCTTCAGGCCGGATATGCCCCGCGCGGTGGCACGGCTCACCTCCAGGTCGCGCTCTCGGCACGGCGGCACGGCCCAATGGACCACGAGTCGTGCCTTGGGCCGACGGCGCGACACGGCACGACGGCAGCACACCGGCACGACACGGTCCGATGCCATGTATAGCCACACTTGCCGGATCGAACGCCGTTCAGAACCTTACCGGGCCTTTTCCAGTATGCCACTGCAACACTGCACGATAAAAGCTTTACAAGAAGTTTTTACCTCACCCAGTGCGGTCAATCTAACCACAGGCCTGATTATCGCTGACACGTGACATTGAGGCTCCGGTTACTGCAGCTGCACCCGCCTCCGTTGGCCTGCTGCGTGCGTCCACAGCTCCACGCGGCGTAGCCTTATTCCTAAACAATACTTTCTCATTCCAAATTGTAAGTCATTTTAAGAATCTTTAAAAGTCAAAACATAAAGTTTGACCAAAATTATAAGATAGAGGGAGTAGTAAATTATTAAAATGACTTACAATTTAGGATGAAGGGAATGGTAAATTATTGGAATGACCCACAATTTATGATGGAGGGAGTAGATGGTCACTTGCCGTTTGCTCACCATTCAAGCTAAACGGAGTAAATGGTTGATTAAACAAAAACAGAGTACCATAGTACGGTCGCTCACGACGGCCATTTAGACAAAAAAATAGTGGAAAATACAAAGTTCTTCAAGATTTATATTAAGTATGTGACTATAAATATCTAAAACTTTTAGGTCAACCACCTAATTGAAGTTACCATCCCTAGATTGTTGAGAAAAAAACTCTATTTTTCATTAAAATTAATATACCCTTATATGTAGATATTGTAAGTCAAAGTATTGTTTTTATAGACCCTGGTGATGTCATAATGGGCTTATATACTGGACCAGAGAAAAATATTTGCCTCCGAGCCTCTCTATGCTTGAGAAATTAGTCAAAATTGAGGATGACTATGATCAGTTAGAGCCTCTCTATGTTAGAGCATCTCCCATAGAGCCCCTACTTAGGCTCTGACCCTATTTTGAGTGATGAGAGAGAGAAAACTCACTCCAGTAAATCCCCTACTCCAGCCCTTAATAATAGGTGGCCCTCAAATCTCATCCCAAGGGCCTCATTGAGCACTTTCCCCAGCTTGAAGTTTTCTTCCCCAACAGACAACACGATACCCTTGCACCAGCATGACATCCAAACCTACACGGCACCCTTGTTTGGTCTCGTGGCTCCTCGGCGCGGGTAGCTCTCTCCTCCGTGGAGCTTACCCAGCATCCATGTGATCACTTTCGGCCGAGCGGCCTCAGCCCTCTAGTGCGGCATGCTTCGTGGGTTGGCACGCTATGAACTCCTCCTCACAACAGAGACACGACCTGGGCGGCTCCCTCTCCAGCGTGGAGAGCAACTCCCTCCAGTATAGGCAGGACCCTCTACGACACGACTCGCTTCAGTCCAGGCAAGATCCTATTTGGTGCGGTGGGTCGCCGGTGCAAGATCCTATTCACTGTCTCCCTCTGATGCGGTGGCTCCTCGGCAAAGGCACCTCCCTCCACCAGAGCCCCTCCATCCATTAAATGGAAGTAGATGAAGGAAAAAATAAGAGTACTGACTGACTTGGAGGTCCCACAAAAGTAGGGGGTCTTAATTTAAGGGCTATTGCTAGAGTTAAGCTCAAGAAATAAAATCCTCAAAAGTAGGCGAGACCCTCAAATCCAAAGTAGGGGCTCTGTGTTGGGGCCATTGCTAGAGATGCTCTTATTACAACCGAATGTAGTCCTCATCTTAACCACTTCCCACACCCACCAATGCTAACCTTGATAACACCACAACAGCCAAAGAACCAACAAAACACAACCCAAATATTTATATGGTTGTTCCACCTGCACATCCAACCACAACTTTCACTGCTCAACATCGACACACTTTTTGGCTGGAGGAGTTCCTCTAGAGGCAAAAGTGAATGGTCCTAAAAATCCAAGTATGCTCAAGGACACCTTGTTTCCTAAGATCATAACATTTAGGAAAGTTGTCATGCATTATGTTGTGAAGAGAGAGTTTGAGTTTGCTAGCCCTTTGAAGACTACTACTTGTGTATTGTGTTTTATGGATACCCTTTTTTATTCGGTTAACAAGTAAATATCTGGTTAACATCTAAGTTTTCACATGAATATTAAAGTTTGCCTTCTGATCACAACAAAGCTACTACAAATTTGAGGGAAGATAAAATGGTAACCCGGAATGTGTGCGAAGAAGTTTGGTTGATTGGTTATAAAAGAACCCAAACAAAAGGTGCCAACAATGTTAAGGATAAACTAGAAGGAGATTATGGCATCAAGATGAAGTATTCTAAGCACTGAAAAAGCATGAAGCTACCTCTTGAAAAAATTCATGGTAAATATGAGGAGAGTTTTCACTTGCTAGTAAGTTGGAAAGTACAAATTTAAGTTGCTTCACCTAGAACAATGTATAACTAGAGATAGTAGGGGACCAAGAAGCATAGATGCAAGAGAATAGTAATGAAGCGATGTGTGGATGTGGAAGGGTTTATAGTGGTCATAGTAGCCATAGTAGTCATGAAGCCTGGAGAACATTTAGTTGTGCATGTTGTAGTTGACTTAGTCATAGTAGCCATAGTAGCTTATAAGTAGATGCTCGACTGAAGTTGTCGAAGAAATCCACATCAAAGCGGGCGAGGAAGGTGAAGTGGACCTTGGTGCCGAACGAGTTGATGTAGCCCCTTGAACTATGCGATGAAGGCAAGTTGTCATAACATTGATGTCAAAGGTGTCAACAAAGTCCCTTGAGCCATTGTAGTGGCGAAAGCCCCTTCTATTGATGTTCTAGTGGAGATGAGCCATTGTAATCGCTGAAGATGATGTTAGAAAATCCCCTCATCTTTGAAGTGTTGGTAGAGGCAAGTTGTTGTGAATGCTAAAGAAGTTGTTGAAGGTGTTAACAAATGGCATGGTTGGTGAAAATGCTAAAGAAATCAACGAAGCCCTCGTGCCAAACTTTTATAGATGCAAGTTGTTGTAGCATGCCATTAAAGATATTGGCGAAGATATGTTATCGGTGTTGACGCCAGAGATGCCGAAGAAGCCCCTCTTAGCTGTTAGTGTTGAAAGTTAGTCATTGTAGTCACAAAAGATGATGTTAAGACCCCTCACATGGAAGTGTTGGCGTGTGTAAGTCGTTCGTGGTCACTAAAGATTGGTGAAGCCCCACTTATTGAAGTGTTTGCCACAAGCAATGTGGGGGAGTTCATGAGGTGTATGGGCCAAGTCTCCCCCTAGAAAAGGCCCAACTAGTAGCAAGAGTAGCATCATTTAAAATGCAACCCCACAAGAGATCGCTTGCAAATAGACATTGCCTATATAAGTGCCTTAAGGCAAGTGAACTCTCCTCCCACTCATTTTCAACTTGTAAATAGACATTGCCTATATAATAGCATGACTGAGCAGCAATCTCAAACCACCAATCAAACCGACCCTTGTAGTGTGCCTTGCGATTGTTTCCAATAGAAAATTGGAAAATAAAGCAGAGCGGCGGTGTTTAACTAAGATAGGACAACAAGGTGAAAAAAACTAGAAATCTAAGAATTGAAGCCACATATATTCGACCCTTGTAGTGTGCCTTGCGATTTGGAGTGACTCTTGATCTACTTGTAGTACTTCGTAGCAGTCAAGCTACATATAGTACAATGCTCCTACTGTAGTCTGTAGACTAGAAGTCTAGAAATCAGAGGCTGCTAACTCTGCGAACGGGGCGTGCATGCTTTGCACTTTGTTGGTGTTTCAAAAGTCACCAGGCTTCTTTCTCTGTCTTTAATAGTAAAGTAGTAGTAATTATTTTTTTCCTTGACTCATGTCTCTCCTGATATCCTCAGCATCCAGGCGTGGATGTGCCAAAGAAAAGTGCCAGCCCCGCGCCTGTAGACCGAACCCGATAACGATCGGGTAAAGAATCGCCATCACGAGCATGGAAGGATGAAGCAGATCCTTAACCTTAATAGAAAAAAAGAAAAGTAAATTAACTACAAGAGCAAAATTAAATGATAGTGAAAGAAAGGAAATCACGAAAAAAAAAAATACCTTGGCCACCCTTTAGGCCGCCACATCGCAAACTAAAAAGAAAGAAAGTACACGTGTTAAGAAAAAAAAATAATAATGAGCACCGTAAAAGAATGAAATAAGATATGCAATGGAGAGCCGACATGATGCAAGAATGTACCGAGTACATAAAAAAGGGGGAAAAACAAGAACTAAAGGCATGCAAAAACAGAGAAAAATGCTTAAAGGAGATGGAGACAAACTAAAAAGACAAGCAAATATTTGATCTAATTTAGGCATGAGCCGAGACGAGGGCAACCTTGCTTGGCAGTAGCCTCGATTTTAATTGAATACAAGTTCTTAAAGCCACTTGGGGCAAAACCATGGGAAAAAGCAATGGGAAATCAGAGCTATGCGAAAAAGAAGCAAATCAACGAATTGAAAGCCCATCACCCACCCTCCTTGGTAGCCTCGCGCGCCTCGCCAGACCATGGGAACCGGGGCGGGGTGAGAGCCGGAGTAGCTCGATGAATGGTGGGAACTAGGCGCGGGGGGGGGGGGGGGTGGGGGGGTGGGGGCGGGGTGGGAGCTAGCTCGGTGAGTGGAGGCCGACGGTAGGGAGCTAGGAGGCAAAGGCAAGAGGGAATGAGTGTTGTGTCTGGGTAGGTGCTATTAGTGGCTGGAGTCCTTTTATAGGCCAACGAGTAGGTGAGGAGATCGTAGCCGTTAACGCCATCGCTCCCTAACCTAGTAGTCCACTCTAGCGCTGCCGGTCACGGATGTCCCCCCAGGACGAGCAAGAGTAGCAAACATGAAACAGTGTAGTGTCGGATGATCTGGCCCACCAAAGACCTGCACCTCCCTGGATCGGATGCATAATTTTCACATCACACCCATGGCCTCAGACTCCTTCGCGAGCAGTTTGCCACTGGTAGGGTTAATTTTGTTGGTGGGATTGCGGCTCATGGCGGGTAGGCCGGATGGACGGGGTGGTGCTGCCGTCTTCTCGCGACGTCGGTGAGCTTCCTTGGCAAATTGCATGCATCGTCATCGATCGGGTGTGGCCTTGTGCATGCATGGAACGAACCTATGTCGTTTCACACGTACGGCCGGCCAAGGGATCGTGTCATGCATTCTCGTTCAGCTGTTTGTTGTTGACCGTGGAAGTACACAAATTAACCACAGGCCGGCTGGCTTGTGCGCGCGTGGCCTTCGATCAAGGCGTAGTGTACGTTCGTGTGGCTCCTCGTCAAGCACGGTACATGTTGAGTGAGCGAGCATGCACACAGCCAGCGATTGCATATATGGGACGTCGATCATAGCGGGGACACGTCAACGTCGATCATTATCGTGCATCAGCACCACCGTGTAGTAACAGAGTGGATGGAGACGCGTGGAGTCTCAATCAGGATGTGGCCCACTAGTACTTGAATGTAATGACGCGTGAAGACGCGTGGAGACGCGTGGACGCCAGCGATTCCATCTTCAGCAAGCCTCGACTTGTGAGCTTCACCGATGACGACAAGAGGTACATACCACCCACATCAACCTCGCTACCTCGACGGGCCGTCACTACCTCGGAGGCTCCCATCCTTCATCAAATGGCAACACGAATTGGCGACAATCTACTTCGTGATCATTTGGAACCATCAAGCTCCAACCAGAGCAATAGCTTGACGCCGGCAATGGAGATCGTCTTCCTCGACAAACATCGCTACTACGCCACGACCTTATCAAAGGTACTACAGGGGGGTGTTCTGCAGCCCGGCAAAGGTCGGCGTCTCCATCTTCGCCCGGCACATCAACAACGACAATAACAAAGTGCGAACGACGGCGAGGACGCTACTGTCAGCGAAAGGGGGAGAAATGTCATGACCCAAAAAAAGAGATCGCCGGAATAGAGCCCAACAAGGGGGGACGCCGCCGCCTAGGGCCCAAGGCCCGGCACGCGCGCAGCGCAAGGCCGGCCGGCCGCCGCCATCGTCCGCCGTAAACGCGCCACGTCAGTTGCTTCGCAATTAAGTAAGGAATATTTAAGGAATAAAGATAGGAATAAAATAGAGAATAAATAGGTTGCTTGTAAAAGAGGAATTCCAATCTATAAGGAAACCTCTAGATCTATCTTAGCATGCAAGTCTCCCTCGGACTATAAATACAAGGGGCATGTAGTCAGTTGAATCTTAAGAAGAAATAAATTAAAGGGGTAACTCCCAACAGCTCTCGACCCTAGGCTCTCTCTCTCTCTCTCCCTTCCTTGGCTTCCAGCGCGCCCGGCGCGCCACGCGTCCTGTCCTTGGCTGGCGGCCCACCGCCCCTCCTCCACCACGCCGCCCCTTCCTTCCTCTCTCTCTCTACTACCTCACCATCATCATCAATCTACGCCACCTCGCCGCCCATCGTCGTCATCACCACCGCCACGTCACCTTCATCACCGATAAGATCGCCGTCGACATGTCGGTTCGGTCCAATCTAGCCGAAATCGGCGGTACCGGTATCCGGAGACGGGGCGATTCCCACCACCGACGGCTTCCGACCACCACCAACGCCAAGATCGGATGGGCCGGTCACAAGATCGCCGAGCTCCGGATGGGGATCTGCGAGCTTGCTTGTCTCGGGAGGGAGATGCAAGCCACCTTCACCGCCCTCATGGAGAAGCTCGACCCCACCGCCACGGCGACCACCAAGGGCGACGACCCTACGGGCGACGCCAACATCAACGACACGCCGCGGCAACGCCGCAGCCAGGGGTCATGCCGCCGGGCGACTCCCTCGACGACGCTACTACCACGGACGCCACCGACAACAACAACGGTGTCTCCGTGGCGCCGCCGACGTTGTCCCCTCCACGACGAGCACCGTGCACGCCCACCCCATGGGCGCCCCGCTATTGCTATCCGGATCGGATCGAACCGGAGGCTACCACCGACGTCCACCACTGTTTGACGAAAAGCCTACCCAACTAGGCCAACGCCTCACGGCTACTACAATGGCGGCACGATAAGTTCCCGTGTCACTACCAACATCGGCTTTGACATTGGGAACATCCGAGTGCCAACAAGGACGACTCAACGACGTCGCCTGACGTCAGCACCGACGTCGCCAATCTCAACCCCGACGTCCACGACATCTTGGACAACAACGGCGACATGAACAACAACGCCAACAACTTCGCCGACCAGGACATCACACGCTCCACGGTCACCGTGCAAGTCCATCCCATTCAACAAGGAGCTTCTACCTCTATCACCCATGCTACAACGATGTCGCCGACGCCGCCAACCAAGACGTCTTCGACACCGGCATCATAGACGAGAACAACGACACCCCCGAAGCGCCAACGACATCCCCGACATCGCCATTAATGTCGCTAGCCACAACGTTTGCGGCGTCGACAACATCGACAACGACAAGGACGCTACTATGGGCGCCATGAACGGCAACGACGTCCTCAAGGATGCCAACGCCAATGACGTTCCCCACGATGTCGACTACGTCTTCACCATGCCTACCATCGACAACAACTACAATGGCATCAACCACGACGACGCCCTCGCGGCCAACCTCGACATTGGCAACCACGACGTTCCACACATGGGTGCCACAGCCGATGAGAACACCGACGCCCCCCCAGGCGCCACCAAGGAGACGGTCGTTCACTCGCCGACCTTCGCCGACGATCTACTACACCTGCTGGACATTCGACCGACATCGACAATGGTGGAGAACACCATCAATCAAGCTGCAGCTCCGGCAAAGGCGACATCATCACTACCACGCAAGCGTAACATGAGGTACACAGCTGCCAAACTGACGACAATGACACTCCTCTTTCTTTGGTTCCTCTGCATCACCAAGGCGCCACGGGAGAACGGAGATAACATACCATGGTACCCCACTCTCTGTTTTGGGACGTTCTTCAGCGGCGACACCAACAACCATCGCGACGTCAACTACGCAACTTTGGCAGCAGGGGCGACTCCAGAGCCATACCAGTTGGCTCCCTTGTTCCTCAACGACATCTACGTCCAATACGACCACGCCAACAAGCCGTGGGCTGCAATACACCATGAGGCACCCTACACAGAGAAAACGGTGATCTACCTCGCCCAAGACTTCGACGCTTCCATCTTCAGCAAGCCTCGACTTGTGAGCTTCACCGATGACGACAAGAGGTACATACCACCCACATCAACCTGCTACCTCGACGGCCGTCACTACCTACCCGGATGCTCCCATCCTTCATCAAATGGCAACACGAATTGGCGACAATCTACTTCGCATCATTTGGAACCATCAAGCTCCAACCAGAGCAATAGCTTGACGCCAAAGAATGGAGATCGTCTTCCTCGACAAACATCGCTACTACGTCCACGACCTTATCAAAGGTACTACTGGGGTGTTCTGCAGCCCGGCAAAGGTCGGCGTCTCCATCTTCGCCGGCACATCAACAACGACAACGGTGCGAAACGACGGTAGCGAGGACGCGCATTGCGCCGAAAAGGGGGAGAAATGTCATGACCCAAAAAGAGATCGCGGAATAGAGCCCAACAAGGGGGAAACGCCGCCGCCTAGGGGCCCAAGGCCACACAGGCGTGCCTCGGCCCGGCGCCCGCCGCCATCGTCCGCCGTGTGAACGCGCCACGTCGGTTGCCGCAATTAAGTAAGGAATATTTAAGGAATAAAGATAGGAATAAAAATAGAGAATAAATAGGTTGCTTGTAAAAGAGGAATTCCAATCTATAAGGAAACCTCTAGATCTATCTTAGCATGCAAGTCTCCCTCGGACTATAAATACAAGGGGCATGTAGTCGGTTGAATCTTAAGAAGAAATAAATTAAAGGGGTAACTCCCAACAGCTCTCAGCCCTAGGCTCTCTCTCCCCTTCTCTCTCTCCTTCCGCGCCCCGCCTCCACCACCGCCGCACGCCGCTGCCACAAGCCGCCCCGGCGCCGCTGGCGGCCCTCCACGCCGACCACGCCGTCGTCACGGCGGGCGGCAGCGCCGCCCCCTCTCTCGAGCCACGCCGCCCCTTCCTTCCTCTCTCTCTACTATCTCACCATCATCATCAATCTACGCCACCTCGCCGCCCATCGTCGTCATCACCACCGCCTACGTCACCTTCATCGCCGATAAGATCGCCGTCGACATGTCAGTTCCGGTCCAATCTAGCCGGAATCGACACAAAGTGCCAGCGATGCGATTCCGTAGTGTAGTAGCCTCATGCATGGAATAGCCTAGCGCTTTTTTCTGACCCGTGCTACAGCTCTTGGAAATTTTGGCGTAATGATCCCTTTCATGCGCGCGCGGCGGCTGTCGCGCATGCTTATTGTAGCCGCCGGACGGACTAGCCATGCATCTGCCATCTTTCATGCAAAAGATGGAAAAAAGAGAACAAAAGAGATGTGTTTCAGCTGATGTGCAACAGTCGGTCAGTCGGTGGGTTAGGCCGGAGGCACACATGTACAGACCTCTGTGCTTCTAGTACTGGTATATATATCATGCGTCGTTTCTCCATTTGATCACATGAAACATGTTGCCGATTGGATGGTTTGTTGGGATCTCTCTCCCTTGTCTTTGTTCTATTAAGTACTTTGGATATTTATCTGTTTATCATTTTTCTGTAACTGAATCGAGATTAAATGAACTAATTGTTTTTTTAGAAAACAGGAGCGGCTTGAGGCCCTACTGAAAAATTTAATAGATAAAACAAACTGAATAAAAGGGTTACAACATAAGGACAAAAGATAGTCCAAAACTTAAGAAACAAAAAAAAACCGAAGATAGCACAGTTACACAAATCTGATCTAGCCATAATTGAAGAGGGAAGTATTTTTTTTCTTCACGCGAAGAATAACTAGGCCGAAGACACTCTTGAAAATCATCTTGCATTTCTGAATGGTTGCCTCCTCTCCTTTGAAGATTATGTCATTCCTCATTATCCATATAATCCAGCACATGATGATGATTACCTCCATAAAGAAGGGGACATGGAGTTCATTCTGAATGATTCCAGGATTTGAAAGGGTCCTTGTGCTTGGGGTACAGTTATGTCGATCATGTCCCAACAAGCATTTGCAAAGTCACAATGCAGAAACAAATGACCAACCTCCTTTTCAAGAGCAAAATTGCACATAACACAATCAAAGGACCCAAGATCCATGTTCTTCCTTCTTAGAAAATTTCTTGTACCGAGTCTGCCTTGTGCTAGAAGCCAGAAGAAGAGTATATGTTTATGCTAGCAAGAGAATTTCAAAATGGATTGAAGAGATTGAAGAGCCAGAGGTCCCGGGAGCAAGAGATTGAATAGATGGTGTGTATGTGCCCCTGGCATCTCCACTTATCAAGTCGGGGGCCGCCTCTGCGTCGCCCCGCATACTCCAGCCTCCACCCACGCCATGCATTGCAGCGACCGTGATCGCAGCGTGGCCAAGGGCGGCTAATGTGGCTTTGCAAGCCCAGACGGTCTTGCTTTAGAAGTTGGGCTTCGAAGTAGAGGCGGGGGAGGGGGGGTGGCTCCCGCTGTCATAGAGAAGAAGGTCAGGGCCGCCTTCAGAGGTGGCGCGTCGCAATCTAAGCGGTGTCGTTTTCAGATGCTTCTTGATGGAACTCTTGACACCTCCACCTTAGACCTCAACACCGAGGGTGCGGAAGAGGAAGTTGCCTAACCCAACTTGCGGCAGGTTGTTTTTGTCGCAAACCTATCAAGATGTAATCCTTGCTAGTGTATATATCTAGTAGTTGTTAGGTTTCGCCTCGTAAATTGTTTGGGTACTGTTGCTCCTTGTTTGTTTGGACTTTAGTCTACTTAATGAAAAACACGCAACGACGTGTTCTAAAAAATAGAGGATTTCCAAATCCACCTGAAAATGAACTAATTGTTAATAATCATATCAGTGGAATTTTTCCAATCCCAATAAAAAATGAGACATGACGAGATGCTTAGATAGATTATGCATCCTGCCTCTTCTAAATAAATCTATATAAGTGATATCTATTATGTAGTTTTACTTTTTATCTCTTAAAAATTACCAATGCCTTAACAAGTGAACGGGAGAGAGAGAGAGAGTAGATAGATCTCCCATATATGGGGAGAAAAGGTGTGTTTTTAGTAGTTATTACTTAAAAGTTTTAGGTATTAAAACTTTTAGGTATTGTGGACAAGAGCATCTCCACAAAATCAATGGTCCCTATATTTATTTAGGAACAGGGGAGAGGGGTTTCTCTCTTTTACTTAGGAAATAAGAAGCTTCTTTTAGAATATCTCTTATAAATATTAAACATATGAGATATGTTGCCAGGGCATCTCCATTGGATCATCTAGTTCTTCCCCACTATAATTAGTTATACGAGACCTCGCAAAAAGCAAAAAGTAACAATAGGATATGAGAGACCTTTGCTCCAATAGATTGCTTAAACCTTATCCTAATCTAGGAGAGGGAGATGTCTTCCATTCTTTAGGAGAGAGATGGTTGTGGATAGAAGATTGTTGCAGCTACTATACATTTCCTATTTATAAAGGATAGGGGAGTATAAGAGATTTGATGAGATGCTCTCACATAAATAGTGTCATCATTCTCATTTCAGCGAGAGGTCAACTATTTTTAATTTTAACCAAATACCCCTCCATCCCAAATTATAAAATGTTTGACTTTTTTACCCCAAGTTTGATCACTCGTCTTATTCAAAAAATTTGTGCAAACTTAGTCAAATGTAAGTCATTATTGAAGAAATTTTATTAATACACTAAGCCATGACAAAAGAAGTGATACTTTGCACAAAGTTTTGAATAAGACGAGTGGTCAAACTTGGTGACAAAAAAAGTCAAACATCTTATAATTTGGGATAGATTAAGTATATAGAATCAATTAATATTTAAGGTGCATAATTGTATCACTAGATAGATCTTTGAATATAGTTCTATTAACAATAAACTTATTGGGAGATGCAAATTTTGCTAATATTCTCTATAAATCTAGTCAAGCTTAAGAAAGTTTGACCACCATAAATCCCCGTAAGACACTTATTTTGGGACGAGGTTCCTCTTGTCCTCTAGCATTCATTATAATTCATTGGTGTTAAGAAAAACCTCTTGGGGAAGGTTGGCTAGAGATTTCTCGGAACAGAGGGAGCGTCTCCAAAATAACTACTTTAGCTATAAGAGATTGGAGAAGCTATATGATGAAGTTGCTCCAAGTAATCCGCTATACTCGTCGTCATTTTTGTGGCGTGACGACGAGTATTTTTTAAACGTAATAAACATCTCTATCTTAAGGTACGTAGCAATAGCGATTTAGTAATATTATCTTTGAATTCTAATTGATAGTGTATCCTTAGCCGGAATGTTAAGGAGTACGCAATGTTAAGGACTCTTTGGTTTGTAGCCACACATTGGCACACCACAACAGCAGCGAGCTATAGGAATCTTACACACATAATATGTTTGGATGGTTAGCCCGGCAGCCATAGCATCTTAATTGCAGTGTAAAACTTGTCATGAAGTGTGACGCTGAAAAACTACGAAGTGCCCATGCATGCAATCAATCTGCCAAGCTAGTTTTACTAATCATTTGCGACATGTTCGATTTCCCTTCCACGTTACTTACATCAACAAGCCAAGTTGACATCTGAAGAAATTAACCTACACAAACAACAAACACCGCACCACCTCGGCGACCAGTTGATCCATCAGCATCCCGGCCACCATAGCGCCGACCTCCCGCTCCTCCTCGCCGACTTGCATCCACCGCCGCCCGTGCTGATCCATCTCCGCCACGATGGCCGCCCCGCCGCTGAGCACGTCCGTCAAGCCCCATCGCTCAGTTCCCGTGCCCTCCAACCAGTCCCTGGCCGCCGCGGCCACTGCAGCCTCGCCGTCGTCGCCCACGACCCGCTCAGCCTTTGGTCGTCGCAGCACACCACCGTCCGCCGGCGCCGGGAGAAGGAGGAGCTCGGCCTCCGAGCGCCGGCGTTTCATCATCTCCACGAACAAGTCGAGCAGAAGCCGTTCGGACGCGTCGTCCAAGCCGGCCGAGACCGACGTGCCCATGAGCAGCGAGATAAGGTCGTCGTCGTCGTTGTGGCATGTCAGGGATGCCTGCGCACGTCGGCGTCGGCGTTGCCGCGTCTTGCGCACGGCACTGGATCATCATCATCTTCTGCTGCTGGTGGTGCGGTCGGACGGCGAGGCCGTCGTCGGATTCTGACGTGGCCGCGAGGCGCGCCTCGAGATCTAGAGGGGCCAGCTCGTCGCGGCTCATCCCGAACCGTCGGATCTTGTGCGTCTTTCTCCCTGGTGCATGATGATGACAAAGGAAATAAGCGCTTTTTAAGCATAGTATATAGTACGTACAGTGGATGGTTGGTTGCATTGGTTAGTCAAATTAGGTAAAACTAAACGACACGAACACGCAGGCAGAGAGGACAAGGAGATTAGTAGCTCCGTTGCCTTTTTCCGATGGTCACTGGTGATGTGGGTCCAGCATGATCTCCCTATCCTCTCCGACCGACAGTTGTACGTAAACATTTGGCACGGCTTTTGGGCTGTCCGTATCCTGTCCGGGCAGAAGACAGGAACAGAGTAGCTAGAGCCCGGCACTGCCTATAGACCTCTTGTTTAAGATTATTATTAGTTAAACAGCAATTATGACCCCAATAATTTTTAGTTCAGCATGTGAGCGTGTAAACCGGACGACATTTCTGAAGGCACGGTAAACTGCTCAGTGCTTTGTGTGCCTTTGCTCTCTATATGGTACTGTACGTTTTTTTCCCCGAACTGTCACGACGCCACTACTGCGCATGACAACACGAATAACGAGTGACCTCAACCTGTTCCGTGTACCAGGCCCGGCCGATCGGGTATGTAATAGAGACGATCACTTACTCTGGAGACGTTCGAGGCTGAACGAAGGCGGGGAGCACACGCCGGCGGCGTCCCTCAACTCGTCTTGGTCGTCATCGTCGTCGTCGAAGGGGAAGTCCATGACGGCCACGGGGCTGAGCTGCTCCTGCTCCTGCTCCTGCTCCTGCTCCTTGTCGTCCGCCTCCGACCCCGAGCTTGTGGACCCCTCTTTGGACACCACCGTCTTCATCGCCGCCACCACCTGCATTATTGCACGGCAGACAACATGAGCAACCGCTAATAACATATACTACAGTAGTTGCATGCACCAACAACAACTCCCAAAATAATTCGTCTCGTATGGGCGTATGGCAACAGCGACGCAACGCGACGCAAGGCCGCCAAGCCGCGGTACGGAACGAGCAGGAGCAACAAAGCGGAGCCTGGCATCGCCGTGCGGGGTGAAGACAAAGGAGCACAGTGCACGGACAGCAGCACGGGGCGACAGCAGAACGTGCGCGGGCGCTGGATTAGGGGATCCAGAGGTTTCGCCGTTTGACGAACTAGCTACTAGCCGTGCCGTAATCCATCAGGCCAGGGCCATTAAACCCACATGTGTGGGCGTCGCGTCGTCGCCTCCGCACATGCGGTGCTCGCAGTTGCAGACAAAGATACGAGGGTTTTTATACCGGTCGGTTTCCCGTGGAAACGCCGTTGTGCCTGGACTGAATGGAGGTTGGTTTGAAATTCAAATTTAAAAATTGAAAAAAAATCGTGGAAAAAAATCTGTAAAATAGTTTGCGATTTATAGAAGCCAGCGGTGCAACATTTTTTTCAAATTTGAGTTCGTTTGGTATAAAAAAATTTGAATTGAAGTTTGAAAAAAAAAAAAAAGCGCACGGGCGGTTTTTAATTTATACCGAAGCGGTATTTAATTTATACCGCTCAAACCGGGCGGTATAAATTAAATACCGCTCGGTAAACCGGATTTTTACCGATGAAATGGAAAATTTGAATTCATTTGAATTCAAAACCAAACCGACCAGAACCGGCCGGTTTACCCGATAATCGCCCGAAAATCGAACCGACCCCGACGGTTTGGTTCAACCGGTCGGTAAAAAAACCCTGGATACGACACGGCAGTGGTACGCCGTGGGCCTGGACTGGACTGGAGGTTGGTTTGCTACGCCATATTATAGTACGTACTCCTACTAATAAACGTGTGTTATGTGTATGCCATATTGCCATCATGCCATGTCTACTAGCGTGGCAAATTGGCAATGGCGGCAGCCATCACTCTGCTCGTGCTCAGCCGAAGGAGTGCCGGCCATTTTTACCGGGCTTGCTCACTTGTTCGTGGACAAGCTCCGCGTCTCCGCTCCCTCACGTCCTGCTACATTTATGCGTGCAGCTACTTTTTTTTCCTTCTGGTCCACACACAGCCCACGCCGAGGAGAGGCAGGAGCAGGACGACGCTGGGCCGCCCGGGCAGCAGCATCGTCGGCGTGCAGTTCAACACTGAACGCCGGGCTGTTTGGGTGGGTGGCCGGACAGTGAGCGCCTGAGCGATAGGAAGTTTGATGGACCAGTGATCCTTCATTTTTCACTGCACAGAAAGCCTGTTACGGACATGGCCAGACAACTAGTACCGAGTACTTAAAAGCTGTCTCGAGAAGATGACTCTCGATCGCACGCACCAACTTATTCCTCGAATCGAGGTCAGGCCTCGCCATCAGGGCAAGCAGCATTGCGAGGCACAATGGTGCTCACAGAAGCACACACAGGTCAGCATGGCTCGCCCACATCTGATGGGGTTAATTCCCTTGGATGCTTGGTACATGCATGTAGATAGGCACAGTTGATTGATCGAGAAGGAAGATCCGCATCAATGAGCAGACCGCGTGCGGTTGGCTCGTACCGTGCCTTTGGTTGTGGAATCAATGTGTGGGCCTTGGCTTTGGCTTGGCTTCCGTGATGGTTTCATGGTTGCATACAAGACCATATATGGAGTGGTACACGACATAAAAGTACAGTAGTAACTAGTGTTTAAATGCGTAATTAACTAAAACAAGAGAACGAACCGGAATGAGACGACCCCAACTGAATTAACGACCAATTATTGGAGCATAATAATGCGCGTCAATGGCGGTGTGTAATTGATTGAGCCACGCATCAATATAGAGGAAGAACTGGAATCACATTACCTCGTGCTCGTCTCCGGCGCCGGCGGTGGCCTGCGAAGGATGATGATGCACGCTGTCGTCGGTGGCCGCCGAGAAGTCCGAGTCCGACTCGGACCGTGACCTCCTCCTGCTTGTCCTCCCGCTCCCGCACGAGTTGTCGCTGGACTCCGACGACGACGTCGTCTCCATCTCCTCGGAGCTCCTAGTATACTCACAGCCAGTGGCCGAGGCCATCGCCGTCGCCGCCGCCGCCGCCGCCGCCGCAGCGTCCTCGTCCTCCTCCTCCTCGTCTTCGCGGCGCCTACTACTCCAGAATCCGCCGCCCCGCCTGCTGAGGTTGAGCCGACGCGAGAGGCTCCTGGAGAGGTGCGACAGCTTGCTGCTCGTGCGGTGGCGACGCAGGGACAGGGAGGACGGCGATGACTCGAGCAGGTGCCGCATTGGCGCCGCCGACGCCGACTCGCCCAGGCGGCGTGGGTAGCACCGGAACCCCGCGGCGCTGCATGAGTCGCAGTCCAGCTCCAGGAGGTCCTTGAGCCTCAACGGCGGCGGCGTCCCACCACCCGCGCCAGCAGCCATGGCCACGCTGCAGGTCACTGCTGCACGCGTGCGGCTTCCTGCTGGGTCCCTGATGATCTGAGGGAAGTTGGGACTGAGCACTCAGTCAGCTTAAAGGTCGGCCGCGCACGCGTGTCTGTGAGCTTTGCTAGGCACACTGAGCGAGCTCGAGTGGGTGGGTTTTAACTTTTACGGACGGCGAGGGACGGCATGGAAGCGCGCTGGGCTTGCGGCGCGCGGGTGCTGCTGGGCAGCTTCCCTTCCGCGGCGTGGCTGGCCGTGCCGGTGCCGGTGCCGGTGCCCGTGCGGGCGGGCATAAAGAAATGCGCGAGTTGAAGCTTGTCTTGATGCGGGAGCAGGTGCGCGCCTCGCTCCGGGCTGCGCGAGGGGTCAGCGCTCAGCGGGAGCATTCGCGTGCGGCCGCGGGTTAAATATGCCAAACGCCACGGGGATCGCGACGGGACGAAACGAGACGGCTAGTGTTCTCCGTGGCCCGTTTGCCGCGACACGGGCAATGTTGTCCTGCCAATCGCAGCTACGACTCGTGTGCTTGCGATGTTACCATTTTCTTTCACACATTGTTCATTCACACCCTCCTAAGGTGGCAAATGGCAATATGCTTCTGTGCCCAACTGCGTAGGACATGGATTTATGAGCCTTGGACCAGCAGGCACAGGCACTGCTACCTGCTGGTGGTGGCTGCCTTGTACTGGACGAAACAGCACGCTGCCGGTTCGACGACAGTGCTAGTAGTAACGCGCCGATGCGTGCGACAACAAACAGCTCTCGCCGCGCTCGGTGGTTGTACGAGTAGTTGCCTAATAGTTGCTTGGCCATAGTTAACACACATCCTAGGGCCTAAGCCAGTGCATAAACGGCATAGCTTCAATTCACGAAAGCATGCATCTGATGAGCCTAAGACAATGTCAAGGAGTGCTGGGGTCCAGTCCATGATTGATTTCACCAAACTGTGCTGTGCACTGGTCACGTACTAGCAGTGTACTGGTGCCACCAGCAACTGATGAAAAAGCCGGTCGCGTCGCGTGTGTCCGGTCTGTTCTGGTTTGTTCACCGTGGGACATTGACTCTGTTTACTTTTTGCAAAGAACATTTGACTCTGTTTAAACGTACTCCAAGCTGCGTAGTAGTATGGCGGTAACTAGTGGCAGGTAAGAAATGTTAAGATCGATAAATAACTGTTACCGTCCTATTCTAGCCAGCCTTGCACTCTATCGATGCTGCTGTTTTTGTTTACGACGGTTGATGGGAGAGGATTAGTTTTCACTCTAATAATCACCATCGAACAACACGCATTGACCGCAAGCAGGAACCTTCGGCGCGGTTTCCACGGCCGCCGGCCTTTGGCGCTGTCACGACGAACGAATCGATTTCGATTCGCGACAGTAAAAGATTTCAATTCACGCCAGGTAAAAAACCTCCTCCGCTACGAGTCAAAATCCAGCTGACTGCCTCGCGTACGGAGAATATGAATCTGCGTGTTACTGTGTGTATTCTAGTCTCTAGATTCGAGTTCCAGCTGTGCCGTTTTCTATTGTCCACTGCCGCCAGCTTCTGAAACACTTGTCCTCTCGGTGATTATCCTCCATTTATTTTATTATTAACCCGGTGTTTCGACTTGGAACGCGCTCGATCCACTAGTGTCCAGCCATTTTTCAATTTCGAATGCGCGTGTGCAGGTGATCAATCGATCGACTCTGAGGCGACCTCAAACCGAACCGGCGGCAACATAGCAAGGTACTTCTAGTACTAGATGCAAAGCAGCGTGGCTGTGGCGTGCATGCACGGGCACCGGCATGCATGGAACCAGAGGCGCTTTAAGGTCGCCACTACTGGCTGCCTCCTAAGCTCTCTCGCGCGCGGTCCATGGCCACCAATGCTCAGGCGTGTCGTTCGCCGTGTAGCTAGCAGGTACTGACTAGTGTCCTCACGACCTCACGTATTGCCGTGACGAGTTCAGGTCGTCAGAAAGGATCGAGTCGTTGTATAGCCTGCACGGCTGCACGGCCCGCGTGCGGCATGGTATGCTTGTACTCTGTCTGCCGCAAAGCGGCACGTCGTCTCCAATACAGCACAGCAATATGCATGTCTTGTTGGACTGCATGGCTTGTAGCATCTTGGGAAATGCCGCGTTTCACTGGTTCCTCGAAGCAACGAGCACCTGAACTTATTGGCACCGTAGTACGCCAGTAACTTTGATTTGGGCTGTGGCTCTTCTATTTAACACACATGCTTCTGCCCCTGAAGTTGGGTTTTAGTTTGGGGACTTCGATCTAGGATCTGGAAATGCCAGTTTGATACTAATAAATCATCACATACCTTCATCTGCCCGCTTCAAAAATTCATGATAACACAAGAAAGGGTAGATAGGTCTGTGAATTGGTAGAGACATCGCACACGGCTGCCCTGATCCAGTTGAATTTGCATATGGTAGTGGGAGTGCCATCATCGGCATGAAAGAAGCCACTTGCAAATCACGTACGGGGGGAGAAGACAAATAAATGACTGGCACGTCACAAACGCTTAGATTTCTCTTTTAAAACCATCTCTGCCCAGCGCAGTATCCGGCGGTTAGCGCCTTAGCAGATCAATATGGTAATGATGATGATGTGTATGCAATCCTTTTTGCCTTCGGATCGAGTTTTGGATTAGATTTGTGGATCCTTATTGATCTAGGGTTTGGTTTAGTGTCATTGTCGAGGTGGGGGTGACGATGATGTTTTGGAATAAGGTTTCTCCGGACTCCGGTGTCCCCTTACCTCGACGACGTTTCAGCTGGTGTCAGCAAAGGATCGGTGATCGACTTTGGTATGCCAGATCTGTTGATCTTTTTCAGAGCTTGGCAGCTGGTGTGCTTATCAGAGGAAATAATTGGGTGACTTTCGATGTGGTGATCTCAACCTCTTCTTTTGGTCTGTTGTAGGGCAAGTCTCATAATCATCAACACTCCATTTTTATTATGAATGATTGTCGTTGTCAATAGCGAGTTGTTTTGCAGTCTTCAGAGCCAAGTTTGGATAGGGTGTTTGCATGTGGGCCGTTTTCTTTGTTGTTTTTGCAGTGCTATCTTCAAGCTCCAACAGGCAGTGGATGTGCAAAAGTAGAAGACGACAGATATATCAATTGTAAAACACTTTTCTGAGTCTTTTTATATAAAAAATTGTGCTTGGGTTGGGTCCTTAGGTCCCGTTTGGTTTCGACGCCGAGAGAGGACGAGATGAAATGGTACTCTTTTCAATAATATTTTGATTTAAGGGATAGGAATAGGATCATTTCTTAGTGTTCAATTTCGATGCAAACTTAATAGAGGTTACTCTAGAACATCTTTGATATTGATAGAGGTTAGAAATTTTAGATGCAAATTGTTGATAACTGCGCCTAATCCCACCAACCTATTCGTTCATTGTTGATCACTGATTAGTGAGATAATTGTTCATATCCAAATTGAAACTAGAAAACAATTATTTCAAAAAAAAAAAGTGAATATTTGGATACACGTCATTGATAAGAATGTTTTAGACAATATTGATGTCGAAGGCAGTTCAGAATTATTTTGTTATACTCTTATCTGAGGTAATCATATATATTATTTTACCGTTGTTTTAGTTCTTTTGTTGAACACCATTGTCTTAATAATTTTATGAACTAAACACGTGATGCACATTACTTAGTAATACTATATGCTTTATTCATCATATTACACATGAAAAAAAAACACTAGGCTAAAGCAGGGCTCATGGTGTCATGTTTGCCGGAGGATATTCAAAACTGTAGAGCCAGGCTGACTGTATTGCGTTTGTAATACATACAGTGACAATGAGATGCATGGTGAGTACGTAGCAAACTCGTACGTGCGTATCTGTGTCGTGTCTGCAGTCCTACGTGCAAGAAGAGCACCGCAGAGCGTCAACACGCGCATTCCTGAGAACATTCCTTGCTCACTCACATCAGGAGGTGATCCCACACCACATTTCCATTCACAAACACAAGGTACGTGGCGCGCGTCCTCATCTCACATCACACCGCCTCCCACTACTACGACGCCACGCAGTGCGGCTCGGCTCGTCAGCGCATCAGGAGTGATCCCACAGGCTGACGCCTTCCTCGTCGGCTTCCATCGCCGCCACCGCCGCAGGGTCCAGCACGGGCGGGCTAATCATCAACCCCTCCGCCATGCTCAGCATCAGCCGCGGCATCTCGAACAGCTCATCCTCGTCCAGCAGGACGCCCCCCGCCGCCTCGGCGCCACTAATCCCTGTGACCATGCTGCTCTCTTCCGTGCTGGCGGCGGATATCCGAGTCCATGGCGGCCGCGGCCGCAGCAGCGGCGGCCCGGACGTCCTCCGGCGACGCGGACGCGGGCGCCGGCCGCGACATCGCGGCGTCGGGGAAGTTGAGCGCCGTGCCGGCGCCCCGCAGCGCCAATGCCGCCGCGTCGTAGGCGGCCGCGGCCATCTCGGGCGTCGGGTACGTGCCGAGCCAGATCCTGCTCGGCTTCCGCAGCTCACGGATCTCCGACACCCACTTGCCCGCCCGCAGCCGCACCCCGCGGTACACCGGGTGCCGCGTCTCCGCCCTCGCGCGCCGCCCGCCGCACGTCGTCGTGGTCCTCTGCTCCATGGACCAGTTTTGGTTACCAGCACGTACGTCCTGATATGATCGATCGATCCAAGCACTACACTGCATGTACCAACTACGCGCGCCAGGCTAGGGACGCGGTTAGAACACTACAACGACCACCGCTAGCAGCATGTGAAAGGCACAAGTGACAGCAGAGAGATTGGCAAGGTTGGCGGCAATGATGATTAAGCGCACGGCCGGAGGATAAATTAACTGACTAGCTAGCCAGACTACTCAGTGCTACGTCCGTCCAATGCAAAAATGGGGGATCTCAGGAGGGTTTAAAAAACCGAGGAACCGGCTGGAGTTGGTGAAAACATTCTCGAGATAGACGACGATCGATTGAACACGACATGACGAGACGCGGTTCCTGCTCGGCTAGAGATTAGCTGTGAAGCACACCAGCCGCGGCCGGGCCAAGGGGCTTTTTTCTCGACGTCCGGGCCAACGGGGACTGGCCACATCGTTGGAACCAGGGGTGGTGGTGGTGCAATTCTGAGGTTTTGCAAAGCCGCTTTTGGGTTGGCTAGTGCGCGACGAGGTAAGCTGTGTACGACCCGGGGCCGTCCAGACTCCAGGTGGCTTCGTCCCGGCTGAGTCGACAGGTGCTGGGCAAGTGAAGTGTCTCCGGGTGGTGTACGTTTTGTTTTGACCCGTTCAATTCAAAGGACAGTATAACAAGGGCTTCGCTAACGTAAAGGCGAATGAGTAGATGATGATATGATGCATGATTCGTTTGTCTTTTTTCCTCGTTTCACCTGCCATATCTAGTAGAACTTAGGTACTAGATTGCGTGCATGGGCAGTGGGCAGATATTTCTGCGTCGGAATGGTGAGAAAATCTGCAAGACTGTGTAGTGTAGCTCCATAACATACCCAGAGGTCGGTCGTCCATCCCTGCTTGGTGCTTGATCGAGCTGGAAAGCACGTGCTGTCGATTTCACCTAGCTAGCTCTCTTTCAAACGCGGTAGCCCAATGGTCACGACTCAGAAGCCGCCTGAATAAGGTCCGATGATGCAGAGAGTTCACTGAGACGATCGAGGTGACCAAACTACTTCCATGTGACAAGCTTATTTGCCTTATTAATTCCATTCGGTGTGTGCATCGATGTGTGTGTTCTGTAGAAGACAAGGTTAGAAGAGACGTATTTTCACCTTTTTTTCATCGTGGGATCGAGATCGAGGTTTCTAATTCAGCAGCTACATATGCTCCAAGAGTACGCACGCATTAGCACCGGTGCACACGTTTATCTGTAAACAATAGTTCACGAATAGCTACACAACACGCACGGCTCCATCTAGGCCATGGTTCCCAAGTGGAGTGGGTGTACGCATCGTTGTGGGTCGTTAATTGGGACCCAAAGAATTTCGAGGATGATCGAGTGCCCACAGGCCCACATTGTGTGATGGATGCTGCTGCATGCAGTCCATATCGATCTCTTAGCATGGAGTAAACTTTAATCCAAGAGCGTATTTCCCTTTTGCTTGCATTATTATTGCTTGCTCTTGATCTTATCCTCCAAATACTATTGTCACCAAGAAAAAGGAGCCATCCATTTCTTTCTTTTGTTTCCTTCTTTTCAGTTTCGGCAGCCCTATATGCAGACCTTCTGCATGCTTCCTGAAGCTGACCAAGTCTAAACAAGTGCAGGGACGACAACACAGCTAGCTATGTGTGCTGTACAAGTGTGTATCCAAAATATCTAAACTATGTATACCTCATTCACAAAAAAGGTAGTGATGCTTTGGTTTGGACTGTTTGTTTATTTGTATGAATTATTTTGGGAGGCTGAATGTTTTTGTAAATGGTACAAATTAGTAGTTTCAACCTTCTTTGTGGTTGACTATCTAACCTGTGATCTATAAAACCATGTATTCTATACGCCATTCTTTCTACACCCACTTTTTTTTTTTTTTTTTTTTTTTGCAAAACAATGCAAAAATGTCCAAAATAACCCTTTTATTTAGTTTTAAGGAAGACTGTTACCTACCGACTTGTTGAAAGCCGAGTGAGTCGCCAACCATGGCCACCTGCGCCATAGGATTTGTCTTCATATGCTGTAGATTTGTGATGCTGCTATGCTACATGAATATCTACGGTGTTTCTACTCCCTCCGTCTCAAAAAGAATATAAATCTCGCTTTCGAGAAGTCAAACAATTTCAAATTTGACCAAATTTATACAAAATAGTAGTTATAATATCAGTATTTTAGATTAACCATGTAATATATTTCTATACTACATCTACTGAGATACAAATGTTAGTAACTTTTTGTATAAATTTGGTCAAAATTAAAATCGTTTGACTTCTCAGAAACGAGATTTTCATTCGCTTTGAGACGGAGGGAGTACAACACATCTCCAACATCCCCAGTACAAATATATGTAACTCAAGTAAATCTTTTAGAAAGTTAAAAAAGTTGTAGTTGCCAAAAACATTAAATGGACCATTATAAGCTCCCCCGGTACAAATATATGTAACTCAAGTAAATCTTTTAGAAAGTTAAAAAAAGTTGTAGTTGCCAAAAACATTAAATGGACAATTATAAGCTCCCCAGTACAAATATATGTAACTCAAGTAAATCTTTTAGAAAGTTAAAAAAGTTGTAGTTGCCAAAAACATTAAATGGACCATTATAAGAAAGCACCAAACTAAGTCTATACAAATTCAAACAATTTCAAGCTAGGCATCATCATAACATAGAGCACGGTTTAAAAAAATCTAGAACAAGTTCAATAATTTTCCGAGCTAACAATAATTTTTGATAATCTTTTTAGATTTAAACGGTTTTTAGGATTTCAATGTAAATATATTTAAATAAAATTTTGAGTTTTTTATTTTATTGTTCAAATTTTTAATTTAATGAAATTATTTAAAATCTGATTTACCTCCAACTATTAACTTAGTCCGACTTACCTTCTTTAACGTGACGTCACAATATCAAAACCACCGTCAAAATCTCTAGGATGCAAAAGTGAGCAGTTTTTAAAGTTACGGAGGTTAATAACTGTTTTTTTGGATCAATGGGAAAAATCATACGACAGTGATTCCTGAGGGGGTAAATTGACCTTCTTCCGATTTCTCATTGATCAATGAGAAAAATCGGAAGAAAAAAAAAACAGTTAAAAGTCGGACTAAGTTAAAGAAATCTAGTTTTGGAGCAATCTAGAGCCAATTTTTTTTCGTAACTTCAGGAGTTAACTGTAGACAGCCAACTAGAGCATTCTGGGCCTAAATTAAAAGACTAGGCTGAAACTGAAGTTCCGATTACTGAAGGATATAGACCAGCAGGCCCAACTCGGACATATCCTGAATAGTCTTGGGCTCTTCTTTAGAAGCCAGTGAAAAACCCTTATACGTCTAGTATGAGTTGAGCCCACTTCTATTTAAAACATACCCCATGAAAGATTTATCTTGAAATTGAGCCCATTTTTCTAACAAAAATAAAAACAATTGAAGCATATATACGTCTAGTAGATTTTTACTTCTTAATTCTTACCGAACGATTTGACAGTATGTTTATTGTCTAAATTTTTTCACATAACTTGTTTTGGATGAACTTCTAAATCTAATTTTGTTCACAGCATATATATAAAAAAAATGATAAGTTAGTATAAAAATAGAAATAAAAATAACAACATGCAAAAAGAAAAAGAACGATGTAAACATGTGTGGACATGGATGAGTGGATGATTCAAAAAAAAAAAAAAAAAAAAAAAAAAACTGACACAACACCGCAGATATAAATATATATATAAAAAAGAGAAAACCGGTCCCTACTATAGGAACTGTTGGGGATATCCACAAATATCCTCCTACAAAAAGCGCATGTGGTTTGTGTACAAAAAGCGCATGTGGTTTGTGTCACTCGAGATCGACTTCTGGATTCGAGATGAGATGAGCAAATGCTCGTGGGACTGGAATTGGGACTAAAAGCCAGCGAAATCAGTTTTTTTTTCTTCTTCACTAGATTTGTTTTTTCATCAATGTAGTAGCAATAAGCTAAAAACATTCGAAACCTTGGGCCTATCTCTATTATTGGCAATGCATACACCTTCCTCCATCTCTGATCAGGACATGGAATTATGTTACTCTCCAGTTAACTTGATGTCAAAACATGGAAGTATGATTTACTCAAAACTCAAAGGAAAAGCTACAGTTATACTTAGGACTGTCAAAACTTTGGCCTATTGCTTGCTATTCCTATCTGATTCAGATACTCAAAACGGTCCAAGTGACGCGATCCCTGACTGCATTAAAAAGACATGCCAACATGAGCTAAAGGATTGCCTTGCAGGGAAAAGTAGCGTGACATATCTGACCAGGCGTGTAGCTGATTCGGCTATCTGATTAAAATAAAAATCCACATATTTGTGCCCATGGGTGTGTTTGAGTCCACCAATTTGACGATGGATCCCCGACTGCATCCACGCTCCAAAAAGACATGCCAACATGATAAATATTAAAGAAATTGCCTTGCAGCGAAAAAGTAGCGTGACATATCGTGCAATTATTTTAAGGCGTGTAGCTGATTCGGCAAGCCACATAGCATATTAAAATAAAAACTCCACATATTTGTGCCCATGCTGCGATGCTACCATGCAGAAGAATGAAACGAAAGGTTGGTGTGCCCAGAAAGCCATCTCCGGAGGACTTGCAGCGGTAGCAAAACGACAGAACACACATTCCTAGCATCCAAAGCGTAGAGCTGGCGTGGTTAATTTGGCTGCCAACCAAACAAGCACATTTTTCTTTTTTCAAAAAAAAAAAAAAAAAAAAAAGCACATTTTTGTTCAGGGCAAGCAAAGCAAAACAATCACAGTTACAGCACAAGATAGGCAACAAGTCGGAAGGTAGGGCGGGCACACTGTAGATGAGTCTCAATGACCAGTAAACTAGATGCGCTGTATTTTCAAGCAAAACTATTTAGGTAAGAACCAATGAACCATGATATTTTTCAAGGCTCTAATTGTAGAGATTTAGAGCAGCTCTACTAGTTATTATGTCCCCACACTTATCTATAATGAGTTGTAGAAGATCTCACAAAAAACAAAATATAATAAGTATATAGGAGTGTGCACAGCAGCATATATCACTCAAAACTAATCTTTTACTTCTATTTTGACATGAGGTGCCCACATGTCATAATCAAATCTGTCCTAGTGAAATGCATAAAAATAAAATACATAATGAAACTTTTTATTGAGTGACGAGCCATGGGCGTGCAAGGCTAATAATCAGCGATGAGTAACCTATGTGAAACTTCTTCTTTTTAATGATATACATGCTAATCATGGTCGTGAAAAAAAAATCTATTAAGAACATGTATTTCATCGAAGTTTTGTTTCTTTTGTATGGAATGACAGTTTTGGAAAAAAATCCTATAAAACTATACACCGAGGCTGGTCTTAGGTGTTACGACTGTCGCTGAGCTTTGTTAACTCGAGTAACATGAGCGTTGCCATGCTGGATCTTGGAATCGTTAAGTTTGTCCATCCCAAGGTCAGATATTATTCCTTGAGGATCACGGGAGCTAGCGCTTCCGGCGGGGTGACGACGACGTACGGGACGTGCCAAATGGCCCAACGCCCAATGCTCCCAATGCTCAATGCCAAGGCCCTTGGGGACCCGACGGCGACGGCGACGGGGGGGCGCGTAATGATGCATCAGTGATCGTCTGATGATCTGGTCCTACCAGATCAGCGTGCCCATACTGTCATGGCGCTTACTAATTCTCTGCTTGACAGATGACAGGGGAGGGACGTGACGCAAGCAAGCAAAATCTGAGCGAACTTAGCAATATAATGGTTTGTTAATGAGTAATGACGCCTGCCCTGCCCCACCATTTGTGACCAAAGCCAACAATGAAATAAAGTAGCATTGACTTCAGTTGACTGACTGCACCAGCTCGTTTTTTTCTGGCTTTTCTAGCGTGTAAGCATTTTGGCTTATCCTGTGTCGTATGATCAATATAGTACTATTAGTTTTTTTTTTTTTTTTTTTTTTTTTTGCCTTGGCTAAAGTTTTTACTTAAACAATGGAAGGTATCACAATTCTTAAGCTTGGGTACGTGGCTAAAGTTTTTAATTAAACAATTTAATGTATCAGAATTCTTAAGCTTGGGTACGTAACTACTTGTCTTCTAAAAACCTAATCTGGTGTCCACTCCGCCGAATGAAACTCATGAGGTTTATGAATTAGTCCTTCACACTAATGAAGCTCGACAAAAGTGTGAGCCTTTTACTAACTTGGCTTAAGTTCTAAGATATTTGTTTCAAAGCAAAATTTACCACATGCCACCTCGTTGTATAGACACGCCATCTTGAATTAAATGAGGAACTATCCATTTTATTACTTGACAACCTTCCTTAGCTCTAGCCAAAAGGATCGCCAGCATATTCACAACTATATTCAATTATTACAAATGATTTAACCAACTCACCAAATAGGATCAAAACACTTCACTTTTATTGTTCTCGTAGGAATTCTCACTTAAGTGTCCCTTTTCAAAGTCAATCTTAAAAATCACAGCATTTTATTTTTTGTATGAAGTTCAAGCACTGTTCCATGCATGATTGCCACAACCTCCATAATATTTCTCCCTAGTAGAAGCATTGTCTCAGAGGGTTAAATAATTCGTTGAGTAATTTATGTGACTCTATTTGTGGCTACCTCTGTTCAAATCTCAAACCTCAGATTCAACAAAACAAATAGGTCTATATCGCAAAAAATTATTTTGTATCATTATTCTTTGATAGTAGGATTATTGTACTAAATTTGAGACTATAAAGAGGAAGCGTGCCCTGCATCTGCATGGAGTTACACAAACATTGTCATCATGTTGCTTTTATCACGTGTCAAAAAACCTTGATAGAATTCTATTGGGAATCTACTCAGAAAAGAAGAAGAGTTATGGCTTTTTTGAAAAAGGCATTTCTTACCTCCTTTTTTTTTGAAAATAAAGATGATACTAAAAGCATGCTATTGTGAATCATCCGTGAATCATCCGTGGACACCTCACACTTATGTATTGGAAACACACGTTCCGCAGTCACCACAGTTTTTTTGGTGAAGGTGTTTTTCCAAACCCCTATTTCTCACCTAGAAAGCTGTTGGTAAATCTTGAAAAAGTTCACCGGTGAAGTTGTCACGGGGCCCATTTGTGAAGTTAAACTACAGTTTTGGTGAAGGTGTTTTTCCAAACATTTTTCTCCAAAACAGTTCAGTCTCACCTCCAAAGAAAGCTGCTGATAAATCTGTTTTTGAAAAAGAAATCACCGGTGAAGTTGAACTATGCCTAACGGGGCCCATTTGTGAAGTTAAACTATAGGAGTATATATATATGCCTAACAGGGGCCCACTGTTTTCTCTTTCACCGTAGCACGGATGTTTATTCGGTCGCATCACATAGAAAAAGCAAAGTCATGTTTTCCTTATTTTCTAGTATTTGTTCCACTGTTTCCCTTGAGCTTAGAAAGCCCAATTACTAATCGACAGGCTTTTGGTGAAGTCACAACGAGAAAAAAAGGTGGAAAGGTACCGGAAACAAAAAAGAATCCGAGGATGGAGGAAAGATGGAGGAAAAGATGGAGTCAATTTGAGCCGCCTCACTCTCACTTGGGTTCCTCTTCCTCCGCGTGGCACCCACCTATAGGGTCACTGCGGTGGGCCGGCCGGCGAGGTGCGATGTTAACCCGCACCGTTCTTATCTGGCAGCACACACGGAGTACTTCGCAGACCTTATCACCCCACCACACACCTTGGCCCGCCATCGCTTATTACCACTAGCAGCCATTGCAGATCGGACGGAAAGTACTTGCTATCTTGTCAAATCGTGACAGAAAATCCGCTGCCGCTAGCGGCATCAGACATGAAACCGGGAAAGCGAAAAGGGAAGACAGCGTCTGCGTCTGCGTCGGCGTCGGTGTCGCCCTCGCCCGGCTTCCGGCCAACAAGAGCATATTCGCCAGATGGGATGGAAATGCAAGGGCGGTGCCAACCGTGGGGAGCTCACGTCTGAACGGGGACGACTACGGCTGCTTTGCTTGGCTGTACATTTGAAGATCGAGCGCGACGGGTTGGGTTGGGACTTGGGAGAATCGATCAAGCCTGGAGCGTTCGCTCGGAAATGACCATGCTGTCCGTGTTCCATCCACAGTTTGTTATGCAGTGTGTTGGTTGAGGTATCCAGGTCGAATTAAGTGTAATCTTGCACGTTTAACATGACCGGCGGTGATCTTGAAAGGCTTAACCTTTAAGGTTGTTGCAATCTGCCCTAAATACCCAAGGCAAGGATTCTGATCTTTGTGATCTTGACTTGCGATGCTGGGTATGTTTTGTGATTTTTGGGGGTGGAGCTCATGGTGACGTGTTGAGGAGGACGTAACCAATGGATTCGGATTTATATATGTGTTTTGCCCAAAATTCATTCCCAAATTCCACTATAAAAAAGAAGATTTCATCACATGGTCGTGTATCAGTAAATATAAGTAAAAAAAATAATGCAGTTTAGATATATACATTGCGAGGCGATTCAAAACGTAACGATAGTATAATATTTACCACTAATACCTAAACGGTCGGATATGCGATGCCACGGACGCCCCATCCAATAAAAATTTTGGGTGACAAAAAAAAGGGTTCTCATTGGTCATCAGCAATCTAAAACGATGCAAAACATCTGGAAGCAAAGCAAATCAAAACGTATTATAACCGGTCGGCCGCCAAAGCCACGGCAAGGCAGCCAATAAACCAAGGCAACCCGGACCACCTCCGTGCATGCTCACTTGGCAAGTTGGCAGCTGCCGTGCTGGTGCTGGGGGTTATAAAAGTCAACAGCCTCCGCCCACCAGCCCCCCTGTCTGCTAAGCTAAGCTAAGCAAAAGGAAGGTAACCCCACCTCGCTCCCAACCTCCACCGCCTGCCTGCCTGATCCGCCGATCCCCACCTCCCGGCGCCTCCTCCTCCTCCTCCTCGACCCCGGCGCGGCGTTCTATGGCCTACACCTCCTCCCTCCACCTCCCCAAGCACCTCCTCCTCCCCAGCTCTCGCCGGACAAGGCACAACAGGCCGTCCTCCTTCGTCCCCGTCGCCGCGGCTGCCAACAAGATCAACGGCCAGGCGCCCGAGAAGCCGCTCCCCAACGGCAAGGCACAGCACATCAACGGCCACGGTAAGAAGAAGGGCGTCAACGGGCACGTCAACGGACACGGGAAGAAGGGCGTCAACGGGTCGCACCACGTGAACGGCCGCCATGCGGACAACCGGATCCACCTCTCGGTGAGCACGGGCGGCGGGGGCAGGACGGGTCCGGGCTCCGCGTCGCGTTCCAGGGCGCGCCGGGCGCCTACAGCGAGTTCGCGGCCAAGACGGCGCTGCCCGGGTGCGAGACGGTCCCGTGCCGCGCGTTCGCGGACGCGCTGGCGGCCGTGGAGCGCGGCGCCGCCGACCGCGCCGTGCTCCCCGTCGAGTCCACCATGGAGGAACCGCGCTGCGGAACTACGACCTGCTCCTCCGCCACGGCCTCGTGGTGGTGCAGGAGATCAACCTCTTCGTGCACTACTGCCTGCTCGCCATGCCCGGGGTGCGCGCCGCCCAGGTGCGCCGCGTCATCAGCCACCCCATGGCGCTGGCGCACTGCGGACGCGCGCTGGCACGGCTCGGGGTGGCGCCCGAGCCCGTGGAGGACACGGCGGGCGCCGTCGAGATGCTGCGCTCCAACCGGATGCTCGACACCGCCGCCATCGCCAGCCCGCGCGCCGCCGACCTGTACGGCCTCGACGTCCTGGCGCACGGGCTCCAGGACGAGTCATGGAACGTCACGCGCTTCCTCCTCCTCTCCAGGCCGCCGTCGGCTGCAGCGCCCGTCGTGGACGCCGGCGCCAAGACTAGCATGGTGGTCGCGCACCGGGGCGGCTCCATGATGGTGGTGCTCAAGGTGCTGTCCGCCTTCTCCTCCCGCAACATCAACCTCACCAAGCTGGAGGTGATCAACAACGACGGCGCGGCGGCTGACGGATCCGGTGCGCGGCCGCCGGTGATGATCCTGGACACGAGCGCCCGGGGCGCGCCGACGCTG
The DNA here is from genome assembly GCA_015847255.1 of Hyparrhenia diplandra. Lineage (NCBI taxonomy): Eukaryota > Viridiplantae > Streptophyta > Magnoliopsida > Poales > Poaceae > Hyparrhenia > Hyparrhenia diplandra. The sequence continues at coordinate 99,347 of JADLZK010011645.1, forward strand.
CGCGCGTTCCCGCACGTCCTGTACGTGGACTGCGAGGGCGCCGCGCACGACCCCGCGCGTCCGCGAGGCCATCCAGGAGATCGAGAAGTTCGCCGTCTTCGTGCGCGTGCTTGGCTGCTACGCCGCCGACTCCACCGTCTACGACCTGCAGTGAATTTAGGTTGCCACCCGTGATTTCGCTGTTAAAGCTGTCAGATCTAAGTAGCTAGCATGTTGAGAAAGCAGCGTCAGTTAGATTAGTTGCTTGCTTTTGCGTAATTTTTTGTACAGATGCAATAAGAATCTTGCTATAAATGCTCCTGGATTAGGTTGAAGCTTGGTGATGATGCCTGCCAGTGCAAGCTTAAGGATGTTTCTACTTACCAAGATGTATTGTTGTTGGTCATGACTAATGACTTGTAAGTTTCTTGTGTAATGTTTTGCTATAGGATGTTCATAATCGAAATCTTTTACTCCTGAAGTTTTCAATTTCTAGCACTGAACTTTCTGCGTTGATATGCAGATCTACTGATGTGTTTACAATAAAAAAACACGTGGTGTCGAACAATTGCCTCCGAATTAGTACACCTATTTTACTTATATTTATTTATTTATGAATGATTCCGACCGCCAGAACTCACATCACCGCATAATTGATTGGCAACAATATGTTAAGGTGACCACGAGCTCAACGGGTCAGGCTGGTTAGCGACTAGTAAACCATTCCTAATCTTTTATCAGCTAATCAACCATTTCTTGTCTCCTGGCTCTCGGGGTTGGGGAATCTGAATTTCCAAGAGAGGGTGGGGGTGGGTGGGGGCTCTGTGCATGGACCCCGGGAGATCCCCGGGCGGAACCTTGTGCAGCGCCCGGGAATCTGTACAACTACTGTGTCTGAACAGGCCAAGTCTATTTTGTGCAAAGATTACGTGGTTTCGAAGACGTGTTACCAAGTAATTGGATTTCAGATTATCATTACTCTACGGAGCGGTCGTGCTCGCGCAGTCGCAAGCGAGCAAGGCCAGGCCACCGGTGGTGGTCCCGTGCTCGTGGCTGGCACTGGCCGGCCGGTAGGTAGTGGTCTCGTTCAGGCATCACTACCATCCACTCACTCCCGGCATGTGCGATGTTACCTCTCGGTGATAAGTGAGCGCCCTGATCCTCTGCGCCATATGATCATCAGATCCCACCAATCAACCATTTTCACATCTCAGAATTGTCAGGTCGCGAGCTGTTCCAAGAATTGAGCTTTCGAACGTGATCTCAAAGCTACTACACGAACACGACACCCTTGGAGCTTTCCGACCATGCATATCTCTAGGCTGCTGGACGAGTGCTTATCAGGCAGGGGAAGAGAGACGACGACGAGCGGACGCCGAACCCAAGCCCAAAGATCTGCTGCAGCTGCACTGCAGATTGCTGAGAGCCGCCGCGCCTTGCCGGACCACCCACACGCCACATGGCTTGGTCTGGAGCCAACCGATCGGCAACTGCGGGCCGTTTGGATCTTCCGGGGCTTGTGCATGCACCTTGCCTGCCTGTTGTTGGATTCCTATCACGCAGCATTTGATTGCATTTGACCCCATGCCTGAATACCCTTTCTCTTTTGAGAAAGGAACCGAATGATTCTGAATACCTGCTCTCCTGTGAAGCTGGAGTAGTTGGAATCCGCCGGCAATCCGGCCTCTGTCTGGGTCCTGAATCATGTGCAACCACCGGCGTGCAAAGCTCAGGCAAGCAGGTTCATTATTGCGCTTCTTTTTTGTGGAAATTAGTATTGGGCTTCTTCGCTGTACCAATCTAAATAGTATTTCTATTTCCTGAAGAACCTGTCGATTGGATACTCGGATGCTTTGAAGCCTACTATGAGCACCCAAGTGCTTTGGAGCATTACAACACCTGGTTATGATGGACAGAGGAAACGAGTGTTTCAAGTGGACGTATCACCTGATTTTGACACCATCAGTTCAAATCAGATGGCCAAAGGTTACAGATATATTCATCAGAACAATTATAAACTGCTGGAGATATATAACACCATCTTATTCAATCAGAATAAAATTATCCAGTGACAAAACAACTGAAAGAAAACCCAGATACTAAACACATGACTAATGAAAAAAGATAACAATAAAGTAGTTCAGCAGATGTTGTAAGTCAAACACAAATTACGCAAACCAAATATTTTATAAGGACCACAGATCACCAAATAAATTGAGCATAAGTGGAAGATCCCCAAACAAATAAAACAAAATACCCAAAACTAAAAACTTCACTAGATCCAAATGGACATCTAATCAGATACAAACATAAGACATAGTACATATAGATAGAGGGAATTCTTGACAACAACAAAAAAAATGACTAGTTTATGGAAATCTAGGGAAATTGGCTAGGCCGATTTGGATAAGCTTGTTAAACTACGGCATGGACTTTATTGTTCAGTTTCTCTGATCAAGAAGATCGGAATGTATATATACAATGTCCAATTAGAGTTTGGGTGAGCGAAATTACGGCTTCGGGGAAATTCACACCCATGAAACCAACCAATATGGTTTTGGCTGCTTAGTCCAAAAACCTAGGGAGTTGTATTTCTAACACGAGAATTATGTGTCTTAAATACTATTGGGGCAAGACCTTCCGAACCAATTGAGTTGAATCCAATCGCGCAAATCAACTTTCAGATTAACTTTGTTCATCAAGTTTTCTATTTTGCCCTACCTCTTCAACCCATGCCTGTTGTTTCATCCTCTGATGATGACCAGAGGCAGCACCATAGGCTTGCCTGCTAACCCTAAAATCATAATTTCCAGTAAGTATAGGTGCTACAAGAATATAGGGCCTATGTGTAATTTCTGAAATAAACATGGCTTAGAATAAATTTCAAATTAATGAGTCAATTTTATTTTGGATCTTTTTCTCTCAGATTTTTTTTCTTCTCGAGCGGCCCATTTTTATTTTGGACCCGTTTTGTCCCCTAGCCCGTTATGTTCTTTCGGCCTTTTTTACCTGCCTTCTGTAACAGGCCTTTCTGTGGCCCATTTACATTGGTTGCGGTGGCCGGCAAGGCAGGGCCGTAGGGGCATACAGCTTGAGGGGAGGTGGTGGTGGTGCACGGTCAGCCAACGGCGGCATCCGAGACTAATGCAGTGCAGCGGCACGGGCCGCGGTGGTGTGTGCTCAGCTGCTGTGCAAGTTGAGCTGGCAGCAGGAGTGTGGAGAGTAAACTGCAAGCGACTCATATATACGCCACACAACATACAGTCATATAGGTCTAATTGAATTGAATTTAAATAACGACCATATTACAAGCTTTGCAATGTCTAATTCCAGATGCGTATAGCATGTGATACATACTTTGTCTGGATCATATTTCACATATAGCTAGAATCACTCCTATGCTTTCCTTCTGTTGCTTCCCTAAAACACAGAATAGTAGGCAGGTTTTTAGTAAGCGAAAAAGGACTGAACACCAATGCAGAATCACTCCTACGCAAACTTTTTATATTATTTTAAACAACACTCCTTTCAATCTAAATTATAAGTCAGTTGCTTTCTACCCCGCGTCGCTCCCGCGAGCGGCACGGGGCTCTGCGCCGCCGCCGCCTAGCGTCCCCTCGTCCCCTCCTTCTCCTCTTGCCGCCGCCCGGCGGGTGCCGCCCGGGATGTGCTGGCCCGCGATGAAGGTGGCGGCGGGCGCTCCCTCCGTCGAGCGGCACGCTGTGGACGAGCCGAGGACTGCTCCTGCGACGCATCTTCCCGGCGGGCTGTGGGCTGCATTTACGTGCTCCCGCCGCCGGATCTCCCGCCCCCATGGACGGATCCGTTGTTCCTTCTAGCGGATCCGCTGGTCGTGGGGTGGATTCACCCGGTGGTGGCTCCATGCGGTCCGTGCCCAGGCGCCGGGGCGGATCTGGCGTGGTGGTGGCGGGTGTTGGCACCGGAGGTGGAGGAGCAAATGGAGTGGGGGTGGGAAGCGGAGGTGGAGCACCGAGCGCGTGTCGGCAAAGTGGAGCATGGCCTCGACGCGGGCTGTGGTGGTGCCGAGTGTCTTCTCGTGCCGGGTCTTTGTCGGTTGTCGTCTTTGCAGGTGGTGGTGGAGGTGCGGCGGGGGGTGTGGTGTGACTGGGGTGGTGGCTGTGGTCTGTGGGGGTGGCTACGGTCTGCTTGGCTGTGGCGAGATGGCCGACGTCACAAGGGCCGAGGGCGTGCCGGCACGGCCCCCGCGCGGGACGGCGGCGGCGGCGGTTGCGGCGGCTGCGCATGGTGCAGGCGCGTCGATTCAACGCTGCGGGTGGCCCCGTGTGGCGGCGCCTCGTTATCGACCGTCCTCGGCCATGGTGGTCGGGCTACGGCGTCGGCAGTCTTCTGCATGCGGGCATTGGGGCGGCGGTGAGTTGGTGGTGCCCCTCGTCTTCTTCCTCGTCGTTGCGGTTTCAGCGTCGCCTTGGTGGCGGGCTGGGAGGCCGTGCACGCTCCGCGGTGCCATGGCGGCATGGTAGTGGTGTATCGAACCTCCTCCCGGCCGGGAGTGCGGAGGCGGTGGGGAGTTGCTGTTGCTTGTTTGTGAGCGTGCGTAGGGGCGATGTCGATCCGGCGAAAGCCTTCACCAAGGCCGGTGGTAATGGTGGCGGCGCTCCCCGTAGCGTCGTTCTTCCCATTGGGGACACCATTATGGAGCATCGTGTCCTGAAGCATGGAGTCTCGGGTGAAAACCCGGTCCGGTTTTTCTCGACGAGCGACGGCGGTGCCTTCGGCGTCACGCCCTCCTTGAGGCGCCGCTTCTCGAGACTCATCTCAACTTGTGGCGGTGTGGGAGGTGGATTGGTTGGCCGTCTTGCGCAAGGGGCATAGGAGGTGCGCCTGGGTCTTGGTGTTGGCGGCGAGGTGCGAGAGGGCCCATGGGTACCGGGAGGCCTTGAGCCGGGTGCGCTTGGTGTAGTGGTGATCTCGGTGATGGCTCGGGCGGAGGTGGTGTTCTCTCGCGGTTTCAGATTATCCGAGTCCCGGACGGTGGATTTAGTGGAGTGTGAGTCGGTGGGTGAGGCGAGGCCCCACATAGTAGCCGTGGATCGGTGTTTTCAATGGTGCCGTGGACGGGATTGTTTCTGGCGATGCAACGCCGGAGCACGGGGGATCGATGACCTCGCGTGTGCGGCTTGGAGGCGATGGTCCCGTGGTGGAGGAGCGATGGTAGCCGCTCGGGTTTGCGGCTGGCTGCAAAGACAAAGATTGGTAACGACGGCGCCAGATTCCGACGGTTCCGCTCTCATCTCCTCTCCCGGTGGTGGTGGTGTAGTTAGTGTTGTGTGCTTTGTGTGTCGATGTCCCAATCCGACCGGTCGTTGTGGATGGAGGCTCGTGTTGATGTCCCAATCCAACCGAAAGCGAGAACTTCATGTTTATTTTTCTCCCATCCGAGATGTATTGTTACAACAAGTGGTAGGCGGAGGGAATGTCTCCCCTAAGTTGAGTTGAGTGGGCGCTAGTGGTGCGCGAGTTGAGTTGATTTGGTACCTAGGTGTGCGGGTGGAGTAGGGTACCCTCCACACTTGTATGATTTTTTCGGCCCGTTTTCGGTCAAAAACTGGGCCGGCACTTGCCTTTTTTTTTTTTCCGTCTAACATAAATCGCGGCAAAGCTTTTTGCCGTCCTTTAAAAAAAAAAAAAAAATCTAAATTATAAGTCATTCCTTGGAGAGTTAAAGCATCTCAAGTTTGACCAAAATTAGAAAAAACTATAAAGATTGGGTATACTATAGAAATATAATTAATGAAGAATCTAACGATACTCAGTTGAGATCATAAGCATTATTGTCTTATCATATAAATTAGGTCAAACTTAAGATGCTTTGACTCTTCGAGATTCTTAGAATGACTTATTATTTGGGATGGAGGGAATAGAAACAAGAGCCAATTTGATGTTCCTCTTCTGGAGAGTCTGGCGTCTCAGAGTGATATTGTCTTTGAGAAAGGTGTTTTTTCTTCAAAACTACCTCACACCAATGAACTCAAACAATAAGTTGGATACCAAAGGTGAAAACAATCTATTACTCTAGAAAATGTTGGATCGTCTTTTGCTGCTCAAAGTGATAAAAAAAAGAAAAGGATCGTTGGTCGCCACCTCCCCTAACAAGATAAAACTAAATGTGGATGTAGGTTTTGAATCCCACTCTGGTCATGTCGGGCTTGGTTTCATTGCAAGAAACCATGTAGGTAAGGTGTTGTTCTCTGGATGGTCAAACGACAAGAGATACAGGTTGGTCTGAAGAAGCAAAATGCCTTGTTGTTTGGGTGGGTCTAAAACATACTCTTACCTCCTGAAATGAGCCTTTCTGGTTGGAATCTGACGCTTTGCGACAGTTTGCTATTTGAACGACCCATGCAAAAATCATTTTGTAAGTTGCCACATCATCAAAGAAGCAAAGAGAGTCATCCTTCAACATTTCCATGATTTGAGAGTATCCAAATGGCATCAGAGTGCAAACGAGGCTGCTCATGAGTTGTGTCAGTTTGGCGGGACAGAGCATTATGATGTTTCTATTGCTCACTACACTCCGATCTACGTGCCAGCCACTTTAGCCCCAGTTTGTAATAACATTGTTTTAATATAGGTAAGCTCTCCCCTTAAAAAAAAGTAAGGAACACTGATTGGATTTTTATTTCCTTAGAAATAGTGTAATGCCTAGAATCCAAATAACTCAGATATACTCTACATGATGAGTGACTCACACCAACCACCACTCCACTTATGCTTTCACTCCCGTTTCGCATAAAAGGGTTGATGAGATGGACTCTAGAACCTTATATGTTGGTCTAACCCCACTTTTTATTAACCAAGGCGAGACCAAACACTAAAATATCACATTAACATACACATGGGTAAAATCCAAATTGAACTGGAGCCACGAGAGAGGAGATTGAGCACGATGTACATGGAGGATGCAGTTGAAGGAGGAAGAAAAGAGAAGAAGAAGACTATAAGAGTATGTTTGTCCATATGAAATTGTGTAGCCTTGTAGCTAGCAGGATCACATGAATGAAAAGTAGAAAGAGACAAATTCTAGGTAATACATAATCAAAGTGACATCTTATAGAATCGGTAAAATTGTAATGGTATTCTTATATTTCTGAAAATTTGCAAAATTGCAATGGCAACCATCCAAACAATCTCGATATATATTGTTATATCCAGAAACGTTAGAATTGGGCTCGACTTCTCAAATCTATGCCTCTTAAGCCTTGCAAAATAGCCCGTCACCCCCCCTCCATTGTCGGATCGTGACCTCCCGGCCTCCCCTCAATCAATCTCAGTTTGAAGCGGTAGGCAACATGAATCACTATGGTCAGCTGACGTTGTCTCTATTGACAACAACCAGCCCCTTAAACCACTATCATTTTGCCTCCGATCATTAGAGCTCGTGGAACCTCCACGGCAGGCCATGTCAACGGCGAGCTGCAGACCATTTCAAGAGATGAGAATTGCACTTAAGATTACACTCAAGAATGTAATTTGTAAGTTCTTTTTGACTACTCGACATGTAAATAAGCAATCGAACCATAGCGTACATGGTTGTCACTTGTCATTTCATCGATGTGAATTGGAAATTACAAAAAGGATAATCGGTTCATTGATGTGAATTGGAAGACACACACGGTGGAGTTGAGTTGTTCAACAATTAATTAATTGCATTCAAAGTTGGAACATTAAACACAAGGTGTGCAATGTGGGAAGATATTTCTCCATGCAAATTTGATGTATCTATATGGATACAACACCTATGATTATTCAGATTCAACTTTGGGTCGGTGTTCGAATGGCATAGGTTGTGTTGGATTGTAAATATTTGTGTATAACTTCACCTAAAGTTCAACTACGACACTACTCTCGGCATTAAAAAGCTGAAATGATAGGAAATATTGGATACTAGGGTGGTTTGGAGAATGAGAGAGTGCATTTTCCCTTGCCGCTTGGCTAGATTTATAGGGAGATGGGAGGAGGCAATCTTCCTACCAATCCTATGTGGTTTACAAATTACTAGGAGGTCGTTGGACAAATTGGGCCTTGGGACTTTTTACATTGTAGGGGTAGGCATAACCATCCTTACCCCAGCAAGCTGGTTGTAGTTATGGACTAGCATCAGGCAGGACTAGCTCCATGATGGTAGGGAACCTGTTGCATAAACTCTAGTGTTTTTATTTTGTTTATTATCCACCTAAGAGATGTTCTTATATTTATGTGTCATCATTGCTTCATAATGATTTTCACATACAAAGGGTGGTATTTATCTTGCATTGAAAATGTTGATAACATACATGTGAGTGTAGAAATAAACACAAGACAAATATTGTCATCATGATACCACCTATTTTTGAATTTTTTTCATGACCTTGAATTAACTTTTACATAAAGATGTTGGTTAACCTTATGTTTGTAAAGATTATTTATCATGATTCTTGTATTTTTGTTTCCTCTCCATTTTGTTTGTAAATATTTAATACAACTCTACTTTTATAGTACTAGAAAATAGTAGGGGCCTTCCCTCGTATGTGACTCAAAAATATTGCGCATTTTGAATTAGTGTTTTGGTCGAGGAAAGCATGGTTTCTCCTCACATTCTTCCAATCCCCGACCCCCTTCATCTTTCAGCTGAATCAAAGGAGGCAAATCACCTGAACATCGTGTTAGTTGATCCTAGATGGTTAGGCTTTACAAATGAGAATGCATGGAGAGCTTGCTAAGTTGATAGAGTATGGGACCATTTTTCGGTACAAGTTACGCTAATTTACATAATTGGCACCACACCACCGTTTTCTTCACTTCAATTTGATTATGTCCTTCCAGCATAGGAATTGATATTCATTTGACACATAAAGGACACCCAACAGAGTCCACCAAAAATTATTGTTGCCGAGCTTATCGCGAGCATCGAGCAGACTCAACTTTCCATGGTGAACATAGCTAAGGACCTCACACACGCGACAAAGCCCCTTTGCATGTCATAATTACCGAGCTTACCCTACAAGCAACATGTAAGCAACTCCTACTTCCCAAGGTGAACATCATCTAAGGACCATGACATGCCGCCACATACTCGCAACAAGCCACGACCTTCCAAGAAGTTAATGTGGCGTGTCATCATTGTCGAGCCGTCGCACCCACAAAGCAACTCGGCTTCACCACTACACATCACCCTTAAGAGGTACAAAGATGCATTGTAAGCAAGCAACGAACCAGAAAGAGCCCGTGCTCATAAAGAACCCGAAGGCTTGTAGACAAGCAAACAAAGTCTTACGTGAAATGACCACTACTACAAAAAATACCACCAAGAACGGAAGGCCACAGTGGCAGTGAGAAGATGTAGGAAGCTCGGGATATAAGAGCACTCATCTTCGTGTCGAGTCAATTTGCTTAGCATCGAGTCGATTTTGAGTCAATTTTGCTTATCATCGAGTCGGCTTGTTTGAGTCAATTTGTTTAGCTTGGTTTGGGAATAAATAAAGAGTGCTCTTCCTTTTTAATAAATGTTGATCCATTGTCTCAGATTATTATTTTTATATTTTTGTATATATATGTTTTCTTGTCTCCACCATGTTTTTTGGATAAAGGATAATAAAATATAGTGTGGGGAGACGATGCGACGTCAAGAACAACGGCGAACCAAAAAAGCGAGCAAAACAAAATACGAGAATGAGGATTCAACATGACGAAGTTCGACTCGTTGCGCCCCGCGAGCTCGGCGTCGCCGAGAGAGGATCACGGCGGCCGCCGGGCCATCACCCTCTCTCGTCCCCAAATTGCCCCGACCCTCGGTTTGCTTTCTAAACTTTGTTTCATTCATATTTTGGCCTCTGTTTAGGTCGGTTTGAACCTTTTCTTTGGTATGCTTAACATAATAATAAAAAGAGAAAGATTGATATGCTTTGTTCAAAGTTAGACTCACATAATACTTTTTCATGGTTGAACCAATTCTTTGTTGGGAACTTAATTTGTTAGGAACCCCAAGTTACTTAAGTTGTTGTGAAATATGAGATAGAAGACTGGTGAGAACTTGATTCTTGATATCTTTTTCTTTGGAGAATTTATTTTGAAAATATTAAAATAATAGCTATACCTCTTCTTTTGCGGTAATTGTTATATCCTACTAAAGCCATACATGTTATAAGTATTAAAAAACCAGCCATAAGCTACTTGCTTTGTGTTGAGATTTGTCAAGTCCTGTGACCCGAGTTGAGAGACTTATCATGCTCTAAAGATCAAGATCACGTACACTCACATATATATGTGCTGCCCTTCTGAGAATAATTATATGCTCTAGTTTTTAATCTCTCTAAATTCAATGTCTTGTTCTATTTGTAAAAGCAAGGCATGGGCTAAAAAAAAAAAAAAAATAGTATTGAATATATATATATATTAATAATATATAAAGAGAGAAAAGATAAAAATGGACAAGTGTTCGAGGGTGAGTAGAACCCACATTTAAAAAAAAAAAAAAAAAAAAAGAGAGGAAATAAAAGACATAAGTCTAGGGCGAGTAGAGCCCACCTCTCTAAAAAGAAGAAAGAAGAAAGAATAGCCCATGACCTTTCTTGCAAAAGAGCATTTCATATATCAAAAGGAGAGAAGTTTACAAGAGCATAGTACAATTAATTTGTCCACACACATGCACATCTTGATCTAAGAGAATGTTTTTCCTCGGATCCGGTTTTGGCGTTGCAAATACATGCAATGTAAGTATGCTACATCCTTGACAAACCTGAAATACCAAATAAAGCTTTATTAGAAGTAGGATGTTCTTAAGGGCATTAGTCATATGTGCTTTGTGAGAATCTAAAAATACCACATACAAATATATTGAGTGATCTGAGAGTGCCACAAAAGAAGAAGGTAAGCTATGTTTCTTTTCAAAAATCATTGTAAAAACTCCAGCTGATTGGATTGAAAGGGAAAAGGTACTCTATTTCGACTATTCTGTTCTTCAACTCAAAGTTCTTGGTAGACACAGTGAATCCCGCAGTATAAGTATGACCATGAGATTGTTTTATGTTTGATGTCTTGACTTACAACTTTGCTATATCCATCCTTTTCTCGAGACGAGAGTAAAAGCCTAAGTGTGGGGGAGCTTGTTGACACCTCTCAAGCTATACTTTTATAAGTCAACTAAACATATAATAAGGGTATAAAATGAATATATACATAGATTAGGGGCTTTACTAATATAGTTCCACAAGTTTTGGTGAATTATATCTTTTCGGGGACTTAACGAGGTAAATGCTTGGGGTAAAAACTCGGAGAATACACCCCATATGATAAGGAGATTAGCCCGGTGATGAATTTCAATCCAAAAAAAGTGAATCAAAACATTCTAGAAGACACCGGGAGAAACCGACACGGTTGTACCATAGGACCACTGGCGGCCTTGAGAAAATCTCGGCGGTAGCCGGTGGGACCCACACTGTCGGCCTCATCTTTTTAGGTCGGTTTCAAACCGACATTGAGGTTGTATCTATACCGTTATTGAAGGTCGGTTTGATCCAAGGGTCCATATTCATCGACCATGGCTATATAAGGATGACCCCTACCTCTTGGCCGAGTATGAAAATCATTATTCATCGGACTCGACTCGATCAACAATTTGGAGCCATACCTCTCTAATTAGAAGAAGAGCTGAGATCAAGTTGAGAGAGATAGTTAGAGAGTTGAGAGATTAGATCTTAGTACCCCACGAGAGTGACTAGATCTATTCTTGAGAGATAAAGAGTGAGTAGAGGAGAAGAAGGGGAAGTACCGGATTTGTCGGTGACTCCTCTACGCTTGTACCTCTGGGATCAAAGGCTTTGTTGCACTTGATCTTGAGACTTCTTTGGTGGATCAACCTTATATTTAAGTAAGTCACTTGTCTATATTTTCTTTCGGTTTACGACTCTTTATTAGAGTACTTCAATTCTTGTCGCTCTTGAGTTGAAGTTGCTACCCCTAATGCAAGCGCGGTGTTTGGACTAGATAGCTCGTAAATACACCCTACCTTCCGGAGCGTGGTAGTTCGTGGTAGTGACAGTACCATTGATTCCTTTGGAGTCCACATCCCGTTGGATAGGCCAAGTAGGACCTTGTTACTGGAGGATTGCACGTTTCGTCCCTGCTTTTCTTTGAGTATGTCCCCATTAAGAAATATCTTCAAGCCTTACAAGAATATAAACTAGATAACCATAGACATTTTCTCAACCTTTATATACTCCAGACCTTTCTACAGTCTCAGGGATTTAGTTTAGTCTCACTATTCTCACACCATTCTCCCTGTGGATTCGATATTTAAAACCCTCTCCCGGGTGAAGTGCTAACCAGTATCTGTTTGCTTGCGGATTATACATTTATATTTCTGTGGGATAACTTTTACCAACATTCTAATAAGATGCTTCTCAATTTTAGCAAGACCGGGGGAGGTGGAAGGGAGAAGCTTGCTCCGCCTCCTTGCTTCGGGGGCCGCACGCTCTCTCTCCACTGCGCCATCACGCCGCTCGCGCAGGCCACCCAGCACCTGAGCCGCACCGCACTAGGGAGGGAGTGAGTGGGAGAGGGATGGAGCCGTCGGGGAGATGGGATGTGGAGGGAATGGAGGGAGGAGAGGCGAGTCCCGAGGGAGGGAGTGGAGACAGATGGAACAAACCCTATTTCTCTGTATATATGATGAGTGATATCGTGCTGAAGTGGGGCGTATGTTGGGCCTAATTTCTTGTGGTGGGCCTTTTTTATAAAAAACCGCCCACGATTGTTAGGGTTAATCAACATTAAGCGTGACAGTTTTATGCCCTACTAGCAGACACGGTTGGCCTCCATTACCCATGACGTTTTTTTTTAAAAAAATGCCACGGATAATGAAACCTAAATGCCATGGAAAGTATTTTGTATAGTAGTGGACCTCCATTGAGACGGTCTTTGAGATTCTAGGTGATCGCTTCAGGAAGGAGCAATGTTGAAAATTTAGTTTGGAACATGTTTTTTTTAAAGATATTAGTTTTTAGGCTAAAATAAAAAATCAGAAGTAATAGAGAAATACATAACAATGGCTAGACATACAAATTAAAACAAATAGCATTTAATACCGTTATATCCCCTGCCACATAAACGATTTTAGAGATAGTCAAAATCAAGTTTTAGGAGTTGTTTTTCTTAATTTTGAAACTATTACTACGCCAACTATTATATTGCTTCACCGTTGGTGGCCCGTGCCGTCGGAGGAGGAGCATGGAACTCGTCACGGGAGTCGCCTGCGGGATCTGCGTCGTCGTCGCGCCCGTCTATATCGCCGAGATCTCGCCGGACAACGGCAATCATGATCATGAAAACCACAATGCACGTAAAGAAGATGGGAAAATAATTGTGACCATAGCTTCTTAGACGTATACGTATGTATCGCCACGTATCAGAGTACCTACAAACAAATTATTATGACACAAAAATAATTGATATAGTATATTGAATAGTAAACAACTATGAGCTTACAAGTTCCTTTTTCTGGTGCCTGTTGCCCTGCACTGTCTATGGCAGGACAGACGCAAGCTGCTCGTCCTACCACCGGATTTCTCAGACCACAGGACGTGATCAGTGAAGACACCTGTGCTTTGCGTGGGGCGGCAGCTAGATGCGCTACTGCACGATCGCTGCCACTAGGAGACCAGGAGGGGAGATGCATGGAGGCAGCCCGGGTTGACTCTAGCTATCTTTCTGCTCGCCATTGTCGAAGGAGTAAGAGACGGAGCCGCTTGTGACGACGGGACTGACGACGCCCGTGACGAGTTCCATGCTCCTCCTCTGACAGCACGGGCCACCAACGGTGAAGCAATGGAAAGGGCTCTGGGCTCCCTAAAAGCTATCATGGTATGGTATGTTTAGTAGGGGCCTGAAGCATACGATGAGTCGGGATGATGCCGATGTCCCTTCAATTCGTCTTCAAGACGCCGCACAGCGCTGCCCCTTCGTCTTCGTGATGCGCTGTACGCGCACGAGCCGGCGCCTTCACACACTACAAAAAATCTGTTAATCCGTGACGGATTTCAGATAAATCCGCAATGAGACTTAATCTGTGATGATATTTTGTTTTTCCGTCACGAATGAGCCCGGTGGACATTCAAAGCCCGCTAACTCGTGGCAGTTTTATTAGGATCGTCACAATATATCATTTGAAATTTGCCATGTTGATTTAGACGGTTGTCCTCCGTATCTTTTACTATGTCCCCTGTATTTATACCTTTATATCCTGCTTAATTAATATACGGTACACTTTATCAAAAAAAACAATAGGCATGCTATAAAATTTAGGGTAAAGAAAAATAAAATATGTGATTGCCAGGAGAATCAAACCCAGAAATCGGTTCGTTAAATTATTTGAAACAAACAACTTTTATTATTTTTGTTGCGTGTATATGGTGCATATGGTAAAACTAAAAATATTTTGCATGTATATGATGCGGAAGGAGAAAATGTTTAGGAAAAAAACTGCATCACATAGTACTTAACCCATCACCTTCTATATTTGGCTCGATGTGCAATTAAGGTTTTTTTTTTTTTTATTTTCTTCCTCGTGTGTGCCATATATACATTTTTTGCAACTATAGTGTGTGCATTTCTATTGCTGATCCACGTTAGCCCGTCCACTCAGTCATCGTGGCCCATCTGTCAGGTAGGCACAAACGTTTATAAAAAATTGTAAAAAAAAACAGAAACGGTACTCCAATGAACGAGCTGATGTCAACACATTCTACGAGACCTTTTGGGTCATTTGTAGCGCTTTTCTCCAACTAAGACCATGTGGACTGACTTTTTTTTTGGAGTGGAGGTGGACTGGGCCTTACCATCGTCATTCGTTGGAAAAAGTCACATTCCCTCCCCCAACTATCACCAAAGTTCACTTTTCTCCCTTGGCTCAAAAGCGGGTCAAATCGTCTCCCTCAACTTTCCAAACCATGCAAATTACCTCCCCTCGGCGGTTTTGAAGGCGGATTTGCTACAGTAACCGCGGTTTGCTACAGTGCCAGCGGGTTTGCTGCAGTAACAGTAACTTTGCCTTTTTCTTTTTTAAAAAAATTCGGTTGAATCTTTGAAAAATCATATTAAATCACAGAAAAATCATAAAATAAAAATCAATTTTGTTGGACTCCACATGATTAGATCTACCACAGTGACTATATAATATGATATGCTTTAGTACAAAGTTTTTACTTTACGAATGTTTTGTCTTTTTCTTTTATATTTATTTGGCTAAATCTTAAAAAATCATAGTAAATCATAGAAAAATCATAAAATAGAAAATCTAATTTTGTTAGACTCCACATGCGTATGTCTACATAGTGAATATATAATATGGTATGCTTTAGTACAAAATTTTTGTTGTAGCTTTAGATCTATGCTTTTGTGTAATTAATTGAAATAATTCGTAGCGTCAACTTCTATAATTATTTTGTTGGACTAAAGCATACCATATTATATATTCAATGTGTAGATCTACTCATGTGGAGTCTAACAAAATTGAATTTTCTATTTTATAATTTTTCTACGATTTACTATGATTTTCAAAGATTCAGCCAAATAAATAAATAAATAAGATAAAACCTTCGTAGCAAAAACTTTATACTAAAGCATATCATATTATATATTCAATGTTTAGATCTAATCATGTGGAGTCTAACAAAATTAGATTTTTATTTTATGATTTTTCTATGATTTACTATGATTTTTCAAAGATTCAACCGGATTTTTAAAAAAAAAAAAAAAGGCAAAGTTACTGTTACTACAGCAAACCCGCTGTCACTGTAGCAAACCGTGGTTACTGTAGCAAAACCGCCTTCAAAACCCGCTCGAGGGAGGTAATTTGCATGGTTTGGAAAGTTGAGGGCGCGATTTGGCCTTTTTGAGTTGAGGGAGGAAAAGTGAACTTTTGATAGTTGGGGAGGGAAAGTGGACTTTTTCCTCATTCGTTTGCTAACGACCGGCCCAGCAACTCCCCGCCTTGGGTCATGGGTCAGATATTACAGCAAGGTAAAGGCCAAAATCAAATCAAACAAAAATTAAAGCCACCAGCCTGGCATAATGGGCCTATGTGCACCGGCCTGCTAGCGACTCGAGAGCCTCCAGGGCAGCTGTGTGGCCCGTTGGCTGCTTTTAGTTCAAAAATCAGAGAATAATAAGTCGCCATTATGTATAGATTACATGCTCAAAAAAATCAAATAGCCTGCAATCACGTTTGTTGCCATATATAGATCAAAACTCGGATGGCCTACCAACATCCCTTCACTAAATTCTAGTACCATTTTGAATCATTTTGAGGTATACTTATTTTCGGGGAGAATTCGTGCGATAATTAAAATAATTAGAGAAAAGTACCAAACAATTCCAGAAAACTCTTAAACTTGGCAGTGCCTTCACACATGCCATGTAGACGCCTCAGAAAAAGTTTGACGCTGATAGCACACTTGCAAAGCGCACGGGCCACACAACCATGAGAAACCTAAGTGTAAGGATATGGTTCGGTGAAAGGTTGAGTATACCCTTTGTGAAGCACATCTGCTCCGCCTATGTCCAAACTTCATCAAAACTTTTTTTTGTGGTCATTTACACCCAAATTATGGCCCCACGCAAAATCCTAGGTTTTTTTTACCATTTTTGGAATTCTTGTATTTTTTACGTGCGTGCGTGCGACAAATATGGTGAATTACACTTTGAAAACACAATAATTCGACCGGCCTCCACAAGTTTTGCCTCCTACGGCACAAGTGACCTTGCGGCAAAGTTTGGCACCGTTTCAGGTCTTTTCGGGGGTGGTCGCAGTTCAACGTATAATTACCGGGAGATCGTAGCGATAATTAAAATAATCGAGAGAAAAGTACCAAACAATTCAGAAAATTCTAGGTTTTTTTTTTCAGCTATTTTTAGAATTACTGAGCCACAACATATTAAGGTATTAGACCTTCTCAACCTAAAAGACTAGTTTTATAGGTCAGGACCGCCCCGCCTTATATGTTGTGCTCCCCCACGATCAATAATCGATGTGGGACTAACCAAACAATCTCCTCTCGTAGTTACACATCGGACCCAACTCTTTTGACTCACACCTTATCGTGTGGCCTAGGCGTTTGTCATGGGCTCCCCGGAATGGACGGGCTCCCTCGTCTATGTGTGATCCTACCGAGATTTGTTTTGAGTTCTTTTTTTACACAGGGGAAGTGTGGTGTGGGCCCATAACCATTGTTGGAACCGAGACTTTTGGGCTCGGCTTTCGATCTAGCCCGGCTCGTTTATGCAGCGCACGCAGCCGGCGCCTCCATAGGCCATAGAGCCACAACATATCAAGGTCTTGGGCCTTCTCTACCTAAAAGACTAGTCTTATAGGTGAGGACCGTCCCGCCTTATATGTTGTGCTCCCCCACCATCAACAACCGATGTGGGACTAACCCAACACGTGATGCAGCTACAACGCTGCCTCTTCGTGTACTCGGTGGAAACGGTCCAGAGAGACCTGATGTTTAGTGAGCTGTGGGTCCCGCTGATGACGTGGCTTCACAAAATCACAAAGAATTAGTTGGTGGGGTTTGTTCTTATTAGATGTATAGATAGATAACGGTTATGGATGGACGTCGGCGGCGTCTTTCGCGTCGCATACTCTCACGGAGCCGTCATAGAGATCCTTGTGAAGGTCAAGGGTTTTGTCTTCGGTTTTTGCAACCTTCCGTATGTTTGGAGGGCTTGCTGTCGCTAGTTTGTGCCTCCAGTGGATCCGATACTGGATGTAGGCGACCTTAATTTAGTATCGATTTTGTGTACTAAATTAAGTTATCTCTTTTCCTTTTTAGTCTTTGTAATAAGGTTGGTTGTGTATGTGTAATACGTTTCCAACGGATACATAGGCGGAATGTATTTCCATTATCTAAAAAAAGATAGATAAGTGGTCATTTTATTCTCCACAGGGATCACCTACTAAACGTACAAAGGATTAATTCCGGCATCCAAAAATGTTTGCCTTCATTAACGGTTTTCAGATTTAAGTCCCTCAGAGACATACAACACGACTCTAGCTTAGTTGAAGAATTTAGTGCTTAGAAAGTAGCAACGCATCTACGGATATCTAATTTGGCAAGGATTAGTCAAGTTAGAATCTTTGCTAGTTACTCTAGGTGATCATCATCACCTATATAGACAGGGCACATGCGAGCAAACGAGTGGACGAGAGAGGAGCATGCACAGTCCGTCCTACAGGCTACTCGCTCTGGTCCTGCTGCTAGAACGACAACCTATGTGGGGACAACAACCAGCTCCTACAACGACATACTCTATGGGACGGAGGGAGTACATATTTGGGAAACACCAAAGAAACATAAGTTTGCAGTAGTACTGCTAACTCTTCCCCATTTACCGAAGCATTTTTTGCGGTTGGGAGTAAAAAAGATTATGTGTGTGTGGGGTGTGGAGGGTTTAAGGATTCCATGGTCTTAGAAAATTTGTTTATAGGCTTGTGAAACCTATACAGAGGGAGAGTATGTCACAAGCACACCCACTCTCTTTGTACTAGTTAATGAAGCAGAGCAGAGTAAAATGGGGGGGGTCGCAGGTCAACACAATAATAACCTTTGAGGCACGGTTGTCGAACAACAAATAATTTGGAAATATTCGATCTGAATTATAGTTTACTTCGTATTAGTTTTGCCCTAAATTTCTCTAGTTTTGGCTAATTTCATGGAAAAACATGTTAAATATCCAAATAAAAACCTATGCAATATCAAGATATATTTCATGGGAGATTTAATGAATTAATGTTGATGGTGTGCATATGTTGATATATTTTATGTATATATAAATTTAGTAAAAGTTAAATAAGTTTGACTCAACACAAATTTAAAGTGAACTATAATTTGAAGTGGATAGAGAAGGACCAAACTAAAAAAATTTCACATGTTTAATTAATTAGTTGTCCGTGAGCGCACTGGGAAACAAGAACGAAATAGCCATCGCCGAGGTCAGCGAATCCTCATTGGCTGAAAACAAGAAGAAACAGCCTCTTCATCATGGAAGTGCACGTGTTGTGTCGTGTTATTAGCGTGCCAGCCTGCAACCTTTGCAGATATATATAACCCCTTGCCCGCTATATATGGCTAATATCTAGCTGACTATATGAACTAAACTATGGTACATCACATCCTTATATATACATTTTCCTAATGCAGTCAATGGATAAAAAAAATTAAGTTAGGACTTCCATCTACTACTCTATCACACATTACGTATCAAAATGTCAACGAATTTACAAGATACTTTATAAGAATACTTGGAAACCAATTAGCATCTCTGTAACTCTGATCTACACCTGGATCAAGCATTTTACTTGCTCGTTCGAATTCAGAAGAGCCGGGCCTAGGCACTACTGTAAACTGTACTTGTTATTACAGTATAAACTAAATCGTCGTCTCTCCCTTCCAATCATCTCTTTACATGAAGCACTATGATGATTGATCGATCTGCTGGTTTCTTTTAATTTTTGGGCGGTGGTCGTTTGTGGGCTGATGGATACAACTGCACCAATGCAAGTAAGGCATCAATCGCGCATTCTAAAGACGCATCGATCGATTCTCCGCGGATTGTCCCTCTATCCGTATGGTTGTAGCCGGCCTTTTCAGGCAACATAAGCCATGCGCGCCAGCTTATTGATCAGCTGTGAACTATCTCTGCTCTAGAAATATATAGCGGCACGTACAATATATACTAATGACTTTTGAACTTCATATACGTACGTATGGCCGGCAACAATGATTCGATCCATATCTATGATCTATGCCAATTAATTTTTCTAGAACAGGCATATAGCCAGTATTTCATTAAGCAGAAGAGAGTGGTTAATAGACCTACAATCAGTGAAATGCATTAAAAACTGAACAGCAGAGATTCCCTTTCATTACGTACGTAGCACATTACATTAGCAAGATTCTTTTTGAAACTTGAATATGCAGCAATACGTAGGCGAACAGTACTCGTCATCCTTATTGTATGCTGTCGTTATGATTGGATTTGGGGACGAGAAAACTAGCTCTGCTAATGCGCCAATCACGGATCGAAAACTACAAATGAATTGACAGCAAGATAAACAAATCGTACGTGATCGACAACAACACAGGCCTAGTTATTTATGTCTAGAACAAAGAAGCTAAAGAAACGAGTGACCACTTGGGCAGGCAATAGTACATGATCATGCTCATGCACAGCCTGGTCGAAAATGATGCCATGCACGGCCTGTCGAAAACTCTCCATATGTCGGCCTACCACACACACGGTTCCTGTTGCAGTAACGGCTAACCACTATATATATGTACATGTCGATCGTCGATGCAAGTACACACACATATAGATAGATATACTAGATGATCTCATGTGTTGAGTTTTCCTTTGTACATGAATTGTGCGTATTTGTACTCTCCCTTTCTAGGCTCCTTTTTTTATCTACAATAGTTAGCTCTCCTGTCGGTACCGTTTCATAAACTTTAGGATTTGCTGGTGCAGTTCTTCAAATGTGCTCATAGGGGTAGAGTTTGTGTATGTGTGTTCATAGGGGTGGGTGTGCGTGCGTGTTGAGCAGCTGCGTTGTCTTGTGTAATCTCAAAAAAAAAAAAAAAAGGAGAACAAACAGAACAGCTAGCTGTGACATTTTAACCACCCATACAAAAAAATTCAGGCGTTGAAAAATGCGGGTGGTGCAGGATTAACCGTGTTGTCATCATCGATGACGACCTAGCTAGACGTATACGTACGCTAGTGTGCGCGCGTGAACTCGTCAGCGCGCACGCACCGGCCGTCGGCCGCGACACAACAAAATTTTGCCGCAAGATAGAGAGGCGCATAATTAACGTAAAACCCTAGTAGCTAGAGCTATCTGCTAGTAGGATCTAGTAGTTAGTAGCGTGGTAGGTTTGGCGGCCGTGGAACGGGGTCAGCACGGCAAGCTTGGAGAAATCTTCCTGCACCACTGACCAGTGTTATTGTGTGTTCTCACCTGCGCGCCAGCGCGCGGCGGCGGACCGCGGCCGGTGCGCGTGTGCCGCCTCCTCCCCCCGGTGGCGGCAGCCTGGTGCTGCTGCCTCCACCGCCGACACTGCATATGCCATCGACAGCGACGCGCGCGTACGTGATACGTCGCCGGATGGAAGGCCATTATCGCGCGCGTAAGCGGGACGTGGGCGTGATCACCGGCCGGGTCTGTGGTGTGGGTGGTTTTGCCTCTGTTTTTTAACCGTGCAAGCTAGCTGTAAGAAAGAGTCGTCGTTATTACCGATCGTTCTGAATTCAACTGCACGCCGCTTCTTTTGCATTCCAGTGCCTGTCACGTCACATGTTTGAGAAGGCCAAAATTAGAAGTTACAAACATAGACTAATTACAAAACTAGTTGCAATTCAGCCTAATTTGGTCATGCATGATATGCCCATGTGATGCTACAATAAATATTTACTAATAAGGAATTAATTAGGCTCAATTAATTTCCTCTCGCAAATTAGTCACCGCTTATGCAAAAAAAAAAAAAAAAATTAGCTCATTTAGTCCTTTTAATTGGCCACCAAACATGGACTAAAGTTTAGTCCAAGTGATGCAAACACACCTACTTCTATTACATTTCTTTCAAAAGAGGAAGAATCTATTGCACACTAACTTCTACTTCTGCTTGCAGCTGGCGCCATGTCTAATGACAAGAGCAACTCCAACTAAAACCTCAAATTTTGCATCCATACTCTTAAATCATCACTCCTCGTCCATGTTTCAGTCTCTACTTCTCAACGCACACCAACCGAATCTCCTTAAGGAGATCATTTTTCCAACTTCGTCTATATTGTCATGGAGTGTACTTATCAACCCTACTTGTCAGCTTTGTGGGAGGAGAGAAATGAGTAGTAGAGGGAGGATGAAGAGCTCCCCACATAGGGATTCAAGAGAGAGAGAGAGAGAGAGAGAGAGAGATGAGGGCCTCGCTCATCCATCAGGGCTCAGACGAGGCTTGGGTTGGAGCTTTATTTTGATGCCCTAAGTCCTTAAGTGTGTGTTGTTTTGATGAACTTGCTGAACTACCCCAAAGATAATAATGGAAACCCGACAATTTGGAGTTGCAGTCCCTATGGAGATGCAAAGACAAGCGATGCCAGTCTTCTATTTTGCCTGTTCTACTAGAAATTCAAGAGCTTAGTGGGAAATGTATATCGTTTGATTTATCTCATGTCGGGAGAGAGGCAAATGTATTAGCTCATGAACTTGCTAGGTTTGCCTTTTTTCTTCTCGTTTAGATGGTTCTTGGATGGATGATAGTTTACAATGTATTCTCCCAAACATCCATCATGTTTGTCTTTGTTGAAGTTCAATGATGTAATATAAGCTCTTGATTCTTTCAAAAAAAAAAAAAAAGTACTTAAGTGTGTGATTAGTTTGTGTATCATCAATATATATAGTCAACTCATATCAAGGAGCCAGGCTCTTGGGAAGAGGCTGAGAGCATGCAATAGTGTCATGTTTGGTTGCTTGTGCCTAGCTAAGTTGAGATGGTGTTTAGTTACTCATACGAGAACGATTGTATTTCCTGAGATAACTCATTATTGTTTAAGGTAAATAAAAATGATAATGAAATGTATTACGTGCAACTAATTTTGATTGCTCTTAGTTTACCTTATCATTCCTTAATATTACTTGAAATACATTATATCAATTAATATACACTAACGATGTCGTTATCTGAGTGATCGGTTGTATCTGGCGAGCCTAATTCCAGAGAAACACCCAAAATCTGCATATCCCAAAGCCAGATCAAGGAAGCAGAGCCATGTCCAGGGCACCAAGCAACCAATCACGTCCTAAAAGAAAGATAGGAGATGCGATGAAAGCTCGGATGGAGATTCTCTAAGAATGTTAATGAATAAGGCATGCAGTATTCTGTGCACAATGCGCAAGTATATATCCATATGGTACAACAGAGGTGGATAATTCAATTAAATAAAAATAAAAAATATATTGGCATACACCTATATAAATATTAATTAGCTGTAACTCATCATCAATATACCTAATTTGGCCACGTAATTACAGAAAACACTCGCCTTTTTTCCTTCGAAGCCTCAGGTGTTTTTCCGCAATAACGTGATACATACATGTACTTTTTTTTTCTCACCAAGACACACTAGACACCAACCCATATGAACGCCCTAAAAAATTGTTCAGACGACTGCAAAAAATCTTGTTTCACTTCACACCTACTACACTACACACCCGGCTACCGGCTAGTTACCGTAGACGGCCGTCGTTTGTCAACACGAGTAGGGCGGTCAGCCATCAGCCCTGCACGGTGATGAGCAAGCTTGAGTCCTCGTCGCCATGCGATGCGGCAAAAACTGCCATGCGACCCCGTGTCTTTCTCTTTCCCACCGTCGTCGTCGTCTCCGTTCCCAACGGCGTGGCCGCCGGGCGCAGCAACTCCGGCGAGCACCTGCGCGAGCTCTGCTTGGCTGGCCCAGTCCGTGCGGGAGATCACCACGAGCATGACGGCGACGCATGCGGCCTGCGCAGCCAGGAGGCCGAGCCAGAGCCCCCTGAACCCCTGCCCGCCCAGAACGCCAGCGCCACGGCCACGGGCGTGCCGACGCCGTAGAACGCGCCCAGGTTGATGTGCGCGCCGTCCTTGGGGCGGGCGCTCCCGCGGAGGACCCCGCAGCCGGTGGTCTGCGGGCAGTTGCCGAGCTCGCACAGCCCGAGAATGGGCAGCACGGACGCGGTGAGCGCCAGGATGGACGCGTCGGACGTGAACATGCGCGCCCACACGTCGCGCACGGACACGGCAAACAGGAAGGAGGCGATGCCCTGGAGCGCGCTCAGCGCGAGCCCCGCCCGCGCCGCGCGCGCGCGGCGCCCGGGCGGTTGGCGCCGAGCTCGTTACTGACCCGCGTCGACACGCCGAAGCTGAGCGACGACGGGAAGATGTAGAGCAGGGACGTGGTCTGGATGAGCACCCCCATGGACGCCACGGTCGCCTTGGGATCCGCCAGGAGGCCGCAGAGGAGGATCATGATCTCGTACCACCACCACTCGAGGCACACGCTGGCGCAGCTCTCGACGGCGAGCCGGGCCAGCCGCATCCACCCGGTAACGTCCTTGAACAGCTTCTCGGAAAGGGTGAAGCCACCGGTGGCGCGGTGCACGCCGGAAAAGTAGATGTAAGCGAGGAGGAGGAGCACGAGGTTGAGGTTGGCCAGGGCAGAGGCGAGAGCGACGCCTTCGACGCCGAGGCCGAGGACGGAGACGAGGAGGTAGTTGATGGGGAGGTGCATGGCGACGGCGAGCACGGCGCAGGCAGTGAGCGGGAAGTTGATGGACTGGGTGCGGAGGTAGATGCGGAGAGGGTGGAGGAACGACTGGAAGAGAAGGTCAGGGAGGCAGAGGAGAATGTAGCGCTGCGCGGCGGCGGATATGGCGGCGTCCTGGCCGCACAGCAGGAGCAGCGGCTCCATGTGCGCCCAGAGGAACGCGACGGGCACGGAGAGCGCGAGGAGGAGGAGCACCATCCGCTGCATGGTAGCGCCGACGAGGGGGAGGTTCTTGGCGCCCACGGCCTGGCCGCACACCGGCTCCATGCCCATGGCGAGGCCGGACAGCACGGAGTATCCCGTGATGTTGGCGAAGCCGATGGCGAGGGGACCCGCCGGCGAGGGCGAGCTCGCCGAGACGGCCAAGGAAGAGCATCGAGATCACCGGCCGGACGTAGAGTATGAGACCCGTCATGATCATCACGGCAATGACAGCCTCAGAATCGACGCGGCCTCGCTCGCCGCGCCCCTGGTCAACGACGGCCTGTCGGCCAAGAGCGGCGGCGAGTCCTTGCACGCTGTCGACAAGGTCGTCGCCGAATCGTTCAAAACAACGACCGCGACATCCGGAGAGACGACGACCGCGCGGGCACCGCCGCCGCCGTCCTTGGCATTGCACAGGCAGGGCGGCAACAGCTTGCCAACGAGACCCTCACACATGGCGATGGCGGCGCAAACAAGCTAGCTTCTTCTGCCGACTGCCGCTGGAGGCAGATAGGCGGTTTTTGCACGTGTGGGCAGGCGTGGAGCTTGAGCTTTTGGAGGGAAGTTCAAACCCTAGCAAGCAGCTAAATTTATAGGCGGAAATGGATATGATGAGCTCGATGGAAATGAGAAAGGAGGTTAATAAGAAAAGATTCGGGGCTGGGATGATTTGTTTAGATGGAAGCTCTCGTCGTGTAGCTCAGCTCTCCGAAGTGGCTGCCTGGCTGGCTCTCTCAGCGCCGGTCTTGGCCGGCCCCGGATCACCACGTACGACGCGCGCGCACGGGGCGTTGTTGGATCGCGCGGCGCGTAGCGCTGGACGAGGACGAGGCTGCTTCGGGAACGTACGCGCGCGGCGGCTCAGTTGGATCGCCCCGCTTGTCTGGATGCAACCAGACAAATTCAAACCAGCAGAGCAGCGAGAGCTAGGAGAGGGTCCTTTGTGAAGGAAGGGGATGATGAGGTAGAAGGAGCAGACCGGGGGTATTTATACACAGGATCCCATGCCATGTACGTCTTCTACTACCATCGATCAGCATATATATCTTGTTGCCTAACTGTATATTATGCAAGTCATTGTGGATTACATTATTGGAGTATACGTTGATTTGGATAAACATTTCTATAAAGAAATAATAGTTTTAGAATTCGCTGTCGGGTATAGATAGGCAGGATGAGGGGATAATATAATGGAGTCAATGCATGCTCTCTTGATTTTTTCCCGTCCTTTTTTTCGCTTTATTCAATTGAAATAAAAGTTCAACTTTTGTTTGAGATCAGTTAACTTTTGTTTCAGCTTTCATGTCGTACTTATTTTGTGTTTGACCTCAGGCCTGGTGTGTACCCCCACCTTCACCTACAAATAATAAAAAGGCATGTTTGGGTCATCTTTTAGATTATCAGAATCTGTATGGTGAATGGAATTATAGTAATCTGGATGTTAAACTATAATAATCTGGATGTTAAACTATTAGTATGTTTGAGATGGATTATAGTTATAGGATTTATAATAATCTGCTGGTTGGATTGTTAATCCAAGGGTGTTTAGATGACCTAGACATTATTCTATCATATTACTATAATCCAAATAAAGGTGAACTAAACAAGCCGTACAAGTTATGTATATTTGTATATTGAGCTTGGATTTTTTTTTTTTTGAGATTACAGATTACAAATGCGGACACTCAACACAACACGACACTCACCCCTATGAACACACGTCACGCAAACCCCTGCCCCTATGAGCACCTTCGAAGGACTGAGCCGATAAATCTTGAAGTTCATGAAGTCACCACTGCGCGCCTCGTTGTCGGCAGGGGACGTCGCCTACCACTTAATACATAGCGCCGGAAAATTCTAAAATAAATTCAGGATCGCACCCAAGATTTAAACTCTAGGTAGGAGCCCCCCAACCAATAGCCTTTGCCATTACACGTGAGCCCCTTGACATTGAGCTTGGATGTTTGAGCATGCACAACCAAAACTGCACGTAAATTTAGTTCATAGAATTGCTATTTGTTACGTGTTACAATTGTATTATAACAATTAGTAGTCTCCAAAAGATCACCTATTCGTGGCTAGCTAGAGAGAGTACAGGATTAGTATTTTGAGTTTATTTCTATTGTCCCTCTACCTTTGGATATGATATAATAATAAAAATACACATCCATTTATCTGTCAAGACATATTAAAAAATAAATAAAATTTATTTCATGTTATTCTCAAAGCTAATTTCCCTTTTAGTGAGTGGATCTTATAAGGGGACAAGATGTTAGGCTAGTGAGCTCGATGGGTTTGTATCACACTCATTATTAACTATGTGTTACTTCGTTGAGATTTGTTATTGATATGCATGTGTGATAAAGCATCTACTAGGAGAAATAACAAAGCGATGCACTTTTGGCATGATGTCTTATGTTGTTTCACAAAAACCACACGGACACGCTCATAGACATAACAACATAACAATTAGTCATTTTTCCGGCAATCTTGTACATAAACTCTGCTTCTTCTTAATATAAAGATATGCACACTCGTGCGTATTCATGAAAAAAAAAATAACAATTAGTCATTTTAAATATTGGAGTATGCATGATACTATCCATTGTACAGAGTATTTCTTCCTAATAGTATTATACTTTTCATCCTAGGTGTAGCATCCTTGGATATTGGAGGAGTAATATTGTGTATTAGGAATTAATAGTCTTATTTTATTATAAAGGGAAGGAAACGGCAAAAAGAAGTAGAGCATAAACGTATTGTTGGTTTGTTGAAATCATTACCTAGTTGCCACCTAAAGTTTCTAATAAAAAAAATAAAATATAGTACCACATGCATAGGATAATTGAGAAAACATCACGGGATTCAAATACAAGCTTAAGGTATGTACTTCACATAATAATGTTGAAGAATATAAATGATCCTATTGAGCAAGGGAATTTTAGGATGAATTAGTGAATATAAGATATTTACAAACTACTTATATCCTATGGCACTATCATGTTATATTAATGATGTTACTTAATATTGAATAACATCGACAATACATGTGCAAATGTTGTAGATCATTTACCTTTCATGACTTAACATACAAAATTAATAATAATATAGTATATAACTTGAGATGTCTGCAATCACATTATTTCTTGTGGTGGACTTTCATTAACTTAAACTTGCTTCAAGGATAGATCTAATGTTTTGATATTAACAAAACTTAAGTAACATTTGATTTGTCCACAATGTGTCTATCTGTCATGGCAAGTTAACCGTGACACATTTTTGAGTATCTGTGACCAAATCATTCATCATGTAAAGCATCATTCCTTGTAGTGAACCATCCTATACAATATGTGATGTATGATGTACTTTTAATTAAGGAACATTAAGCTAAGTAATGAAAATCTTCTAATGGGAAACTTTAGGTATGACAATGGATGTGATATTTCATTAGAGAATAATTAAACTGCCTCAAAATGTCAACTATTTCTTTGAGCACAAAGGGAAACAAAGTCAGCTAAACTCATTTTGTAATAGTCTGTAGTGCTAGAGAATGTAATCATGTATACCTTAGAACGCATGCAAACCAATTGTAAGGAATAGTGGGTACTCTCTCCAGACACAAATAAAGTGATGTTTTCAGGTTCTATAAGGTCAACTAGTTGAGGACGTAGTACTACTTTTACACGTTGAGTATGGCTATTTAGAAGCGGTAAGAGTACATTTTGTCTTGACAAATAGTTTGATTAAAAGTATGCATTTACTATTCTATAGTTGTATTGTGATAACAAAACAATAGTCAAAGCTTGAAATAGTTGACTTTACAACATTAATGCATCACTTGTTTTGTGATTAGGGAGTATATCAATTCATAGCGTGAAGGCAATGAAAACGTTTTTCCATATCTCTGCAACCATCAAATTACACACGCAATAAAAAGAAGAATACTATGCAAGAAAGACTTAGAAACTTGTTCGATATGTACGTCAGTTTAATTATTTTAAAACCTTTCCAGATCTTCCTTCAGCAAAAAATAAGTCCCATTTTGGTGAAAATGATATGTGAAATGTCGTTGTTGCTATTTTTGCTGGTACACCTGAAATCTTTTTTGTTCTTTCAACCTTTTTAAGTATTTTTTTATTTGTCCCTCCTATATATGTAGCATTTCAGAGAATGTTAATGTGGACATACACCCAGACCATCTAAATTCAAGTCATCATCAAAAGCGAACTCAGGTTTCTTTTTTTCTGTTAATATATAAAATCGTATAGTTTTTCCTTGATCGATCTAGTTTTTCTGCTAATGTCAATGCCACGCCATAATAATCCTGCAAGACTTTGTTGGAGGGCAATCGTTCTGACTTTGTGTTGGACGAATTTTCAATTATGTGACTTCGTCTGATTAAAAATATGAGCAATAATATACTAGATGCAAGCTGACCTGCACGCTCTCCTTGCTCTGTGACTCAACATAGTACTTTAAATAACTACTTTGTTAATGATGCTGCCACTCATAACTCAACGCTTAATGTTTAGTGTTAAGTGTAATTGGTAGAATACAACAACAACAACATAGCCTTTAGTCCCAAGTTAGTTGGGGTAGGCTAGAGATGAAACTCATATGAAACATGACAATCTTATGGGTTTCATATCCATTAGAGTGGCTGGTTTTTACGCTGGTTCGCCAAACCTAACGCAACCCTCCTCCTTTACCCGGGCTTGGGACCGGCTATGTTGAGACGACTCAAGAAAGTCTTCCAGTCAACATAGGCTGGAGTTAATTGGTAGAATGGTTCAAAAACAGTGTAATTGGTAGAAATTCTAATGCAGATAATAAATGCCTCTTGGATAATTTGTCTTTTGACATTGTTGTCATAGCAACCATTTATGCTGTTCTCTCTAGACGATCACCAACCCCAAACAATCAACGCCTCGTACTGACTGACTCTGTACGTGTGTTGGGCTACCACTACCACTCGTGTGGCTCTCCGATCTGCCATCTCAAGCTGCTGACCAGTGACCATGGGTGGACTAGTCTTCGGTCCTGGGCTCCTGGCCAAAACTGAGCAGAGCTTTCACCTAGTTGCCGAAAATTTTCACCTGGTTGCTAATCCACTGGCAAGACTCAGCCAACGAGCTCAAGCATCCTTTTGACCGTTGGGAACCGTCAGTCAAGTCATGCTTCCAGGTTTCTGCACGGATCTCACTGTTTCAGACTTAGTCAGATGTGGTGTGCTCAACGCCGCTAAAAGAGTCTTTGTGATCGAGTTAGTGCAGTGCACACTTGGTTCTTTGGTACGGCACTGTTTCAGTGTAGCATGTCAACCTTCTAGATATTCAACAGGTATGAAACTAGGAAGCAGTGAAGATATGTCTCCTTTCAAAGAAAGAGATTGATGGGATTGGCATCAGTTGCATCAAGGGAGCAGACTAGGAGTCTGTCTGGCACAAAGATTTGGAGCAGGATATACATGGCTTCAGAAGTGTTGGGCAACGTTGTGATAGTCGCTGATCAGGACACCTGGCAAGTTGCTTTGTTAAGTCGGCAAGGAAACTAGACATGGAGAAAAACTGCTGTGAAACGTGTGGCACACATGCTTGTCTCCTCCTCCACAGCGGGAATTGCGCGGACGCGACGCGCGCATGTATGCTTGCTTGCTGACGATGACGACGCGTGATACAGAAACTCAGAAAGTGCAGTACTCCAGTCCGCCTGCCAACGGAGCAGGGCAAAACGAGTTTTTTTTTTTTTTGGGTGGATTCTAATATGGAGTGTGTACTGTCTATGTTGCGGTGCGGGTTTATCTATCTTGCGGTGCGGGGTTGAGGTGGGTTGAGATTTGGGGTGTCTCCCATGACTGCTCTTGGTTGGGGAAGGAGAAGACGGTCGCCGCCAACCCACCTCCGTCGGCATGGGGTGGGGACGGGTTGAAAGCAAATCATTTTATAGGGCGGGGTAGGGCGGGTTGAACATATTGTTTTATGGGGCGGGGCAGGTGAACTGACTCTTCATTTGCGTGAGCGGGAAGGGTTTGGGGACGGTTTGCCCCACAGCGGACCCTCCACACACCAGGGGGAGACAGAGAGTTCACATACATAGCTCCCTTTTTCGTCACGCGTTTATTAAAAAATAACTTTTAATCCTGGGTTCAAACATTACTATGGTATCAAGCTGTTACAAAGGAGCACATTATTACAAATGTGATGGATGATTATTTGTATGTTGAATTTATTCGCCCGAACACGTAGTCCCCACTCTTGATAGGTGGAAACCTGAAAGGGTGTATAAATTTGAAGAGGATGAGAAGCCACGGAAAAGAAAACTGGTTAAATGTTAACAGGAGAGATGAGAACCTTGGTGGACATGCTTCACTGCAACAACTTTCCAGACACTGCACCAGTGTGTCAGGATTTGGATCGAGAAAGAAAGCCACCTGGTACATCCAAAAACTTGTGTAAAGGTACATAAAAATGCTCCTTAAATGATAGCTAAAATTCTTTGAATAGGAACTTTGAGTAGGCAGAATATGTTCATATATGCAGGTCATATTTTTAAGGGCACACATTGGGCAAGGTTTTTGTCCTCTCTGCGCAAGAAGTACAGGTGAACATTAAGTGAGCACTATTGGGACAACAATCTTCGCCAGACGTGGATGGATATCTCAGTGCTTAAGTATTTTCCTCTTATAATATTTGGGCCTAATTGCTATCTGTTGGAATATCGACTACAGCTGATGGATAATACTTGGGATAATGGATCCTTGAGTGCATGCTTATGCAGAGACCAGAATAGAAGTTATTCATGCTTCTAAAGAAAAGTAATAATACACTCACCGAATACCGCTCTTTACCGATCGCAAGAACACGATGCAAAGTAGATCTACAAGGTACAGTAAAAATGTGAAAAAATCAAAGTTCATATCTGTATTTTCTTTTGGAAGAATGAATTAAGATAGATAAGTGTTCATGAAAAAAAAAAAAAAAAAGAATTAAGATCGATAAGTGCACAAGACAGCATAAAATAGAACTGCAAGAGAATCTTCTAGATCATATATCTCCAACTATATTACCATAAATTCTCACAATGTTGGCCCAAGAAACATACTCATGAATAATGTTCACAACATAAAAACCAACCTTTGTCATGACTTAAGAGGTATCATCATAAAAAGACAGCACTAATCAATAAAGGTAATAAAGGATAATACCTTCTTTCAAAAAAAAAAATAAAGGATAATACCTGAAAATACAATTTGTCCACCTCTCTAGCAAATCACCAATATAATAATAATAAGGGCCCTACATGCAGCAGAAGAACTATAAATACCATACCTGCGAGAAATTATCTAAAGAACAGTAGAACACCCGAAACAGGGGCCGGGAGTTAACAGGAAAAAAAAATATTCACTATAGAGGGGCACCGACCACCGAATTGCTATATTCAGTTACTATTCATGGAAGTCATGCCCATGGTCCAGCATGTCATGCAGGAGGTGGGTGAGAGGGCGCATGCCTGCACCATTGACAGCCAAAGCTCTCGGGCAGCTGTTAGGTTAGGCCATGGGTGGGCCACTTCACAACAGTGTACAAGGTGCAAACAAAAAAAAAAAACCCAACGCTTGGGTTCGGCATGAAATGGACCGTGTTTTCAATCTTTAATATTCTCATGCGTGTTCGGGAAAAAATGGAAGTTAAGGAAGGATCATTTACCCATCAATGTGATGAACATCTTCCCATAGCTGGGGACTCCTATCCTTCTCCCTGCATATCTGTACACTAATAGTGTAAGGAACCATAATATAAGGATAAAAATGATGATTGATGAAGACCCATTAATTTGTCGGCCAGCCTCGCGTCGTCTCCCTCGGGAGGGGCCAACAAGCCCCCCGCGTCTCCCTCCTTCCCCGGTGCCTCCCCGTGCTCTCCCCACCCCCCACTCCTCCCCGGCGCCGGCGGCCGCCGGATCCGGCCCTCCCAGGCCGGTCCGGGCCCCCGCGTAGCCGGATCCGCCGCCACCGCGGCCGGCTCAGCCAGGAATGCCGGCGGCGGCCGGACCTAGGGTTCGGCGCTCCGGCCGGACCTGCTGGCGGCGCGGTCAGCTGCTCCGGCGTGCGGCGGCCGTGCGGGTGGCGGTGGCCGTCCTCCCCACCGGTGGTGGGCCGGCGGATGGTTTTGACCAGGACCTGGCGCGGGCGGGGCCCGCGTCAACGGCGGCGCCTGCGGCAGCCACGCTCTTCTTCCTCGACTCCGCGCGGGCACGGGTGCGCCACCACGACAGCCCCCACGCGGGCGACCCCAGCCCCGTCTCTGTCGGTCGGGCGGCCGCAGGCGGCGGCGGTTTCGGCTTGTGGCGGCGCGCAGGCGAGGCCTGCGCCACCACGCCGGCCTGTGCGCAGACGAGTTCGCGCCACCACCTTCCCGGGGTCAGCGGCGACTACTTTGCGCGGGTGGTCCTTCTCAGGCTGCCGGCGCGATGGTAGACTGTCAAGGGTGGCAGCTGCGGACGACGGCACTGGGTGAAAACCCCTCTCTCCCAAGCCTTGCGCCTTGGGCCGACGACGGTGGCGCCCCGCGTCATTACCTTCTTGAAGGCGTCGTCCTTTCGTTCCGTCGCCGCGGCTGCCGGGGCTCTGGGAACGAAGGTTCCAGTGGGTGCTTCTCAACGCAGCTGGCGTCCGCGGGCGTCATCCCCTTCTTAAAGGCTCCGTTGAACCCATCGAGCTCCTGCGTCGCCTTGCAACTCTGCTCCAACCTTCAATGTCACCTTGTCGTCCCCGCCCTACGATTGGCGCGCGAAGTTGTGGCTCCCGCCCGTCTTGGTCGGCCTTGTTCTAGGGTTGACGCATCGTCACCGCCGTCGTCGTTGTGCCGGTCGTGGACCACCCGACATCGCGTTTCGGCGTCGGGACTTCCATTGCACATTTCGCTCGCGTCCCCGGGCTAGGCGGGGAGATCTTTTCGCCTAATGGCTCATCCGCCTGTCCCGCTTGGATTTCGACGCCATCGTTGTCGGCGTCGCCGTTGTTGGCCATGGGCCACCGGCGTCACACTCGGCTTGGAGTCACCTCGGGGTTGGCGTCATCGCCGTCGCCGTCGTCGTTGCATGGCCGTGGGCCACCGACGGCGCACTAAGATCCACCTCGGGCGTCATTGCCCGAGTGTGTGATGTCCCCTTGATGTTCGGGGGTGTGGATTTCGGCCAGGGACTTCCACTCCATTCGGTCGGCGTCTACCGAAGTCTTGGCCTAGCGATGCAAAGCATTTCACATAGTGTGTTGTGTTGGGTGGCTCGGTGGCGGGCTCCTCTTCTTCTTGCCCGCAACTGTTCTTTGTCTTTTGTTGTGGCCACTTCCTACGTGGTTTTGTGGAGTTGTGTTGTGTCGTGTTGTTTGTGTCGTGTTGTAATGTTTGTTCGGCCGATCTCGGCTTCTTCTCTTAATGAAAAAGACACGTGAAGACGTGTTCAAAAAAAAAATGACGATTGATGAAGACACTATTTTGAATTTCTAACCAAGAGCCCATGTCTCTTGGGGTGGGGAGGTGAGGGGTGGGGGGGAGAGGGGGGATAACAGATAATCCATGAACTAAAGTTTTTGAGAAACGGTAAAATACCTGCAGGCCAGGAGTGCCATCTGTCACTAAAAGGGTTATTGCACCGTAGTCTGAGTGAGCTGATGCACCATAGTTTCCGCTATCAGACTCATTTACTTCAGCTGTGTTGAGTCAAATAAAGGGAAGTACTATGTAAGGAATTATAACAAAGTCTTTCAGTGCCTCCATAAATCAAAAGAAGACATAGAACAATCAGTTCACCAAGATGAAGTTCCTAGAAAAAAGCTTAAAGATCTGTCTGTCTCCCCTCTTATAGTATTATAGAGGATCATTAAATTGCCCAACGAGCTTATATAACTTGCATTCATAATTTCATATTCCTTAACATTTTGTTCAGAAATCAGACTGCACTTGCTGGCAGCTGCTAGCCTGCTAGTACATTAAGTATGTGTATGTTCTATGCAACTTGACTGTTTTCACTAGGTGTTGCTTGGTTATCATTTTTTTAACAAAACCAGATTACAGTGGTAACCACTAACTTTAATTCATGTTTTATTTAGAGTCTATGTGATCAGATACTGGGTCACTACAGAACTAACTACACCCAAAAGTCCTGGAATCGCAAATAATTAACAGAGCAGCTGCTCCTTTATCCTTACAAGTTCTCCCCAGATCCCAATCTCATCCTCCCTCCCATTGTGAAGGGTGCATAAAGGAATAGTAGAGCACAAGCCCATTTCATCCATGTCCCTCTGGTCCTGACCACCACACACGAAGTGGGGCTAAACTGCTTCATCCCTGTGCCGTCACCGGTCCCCCTGTGCACACACACTGTGGAGCATGTAACTGCAGTCAATTCTCCATTCCCATTTACACATTGCTGCAGTGAAGTCTCATAACCAACTCCGGCAGTAGCCCATTTCCATGGCAAGTGTACTAGATTGCTTTCTTTCCCTGTTTGCTTTTCTCTGGTGCTATCTTGAGATGAATAGATAGGTCAATTGCAAGTGCTAGTGGTCTGTTTGTTCTCCTAGCTGCAGCCTAGTTCCACTACCGAGCTACAAAGAACAATGTCAGTATTCACTTAATTTGTTCCCATTACTAATGCCTTTAGATACCATTTACTTTACAGTCTCAATTTCCCAACCAAATAGCACCTTATTGGGAACATTAGTTATGCACCCTAGATTCGAGAGGAAAAAAAAAAAGTTATGCACCCTAGATCCAACCCAGCCAAGCAACACTCTGTAGGAACATATGCATTCATACATTTTCTTATATAACAAAGCTGCTAAGCAGTCAAGGAAAAAAGAACACCTGACTTCCATTTGTTTTTGTTTCTCAGTTATAGTTATTGATTGGCAGTACAAAAAATGCATATTGAAGAGCTGAAGCCATTCAAGAACCTATCAGGCTATCAGCAACAAACCGGTGAAAAAGCAACACCAAGAGTGTAGCAAACCATTTCATAATCTTAAAAATAAACTTTGATGATTTATATGATATAGATGGAAAGTGAATAATGTAACCTGGGTAATGCAATAACCGAAGAAATGTTGATGGGCAGTTCAATGCACCAATTTTATGAAAGAAATCAGCATCCAAATCCAAACCCAAAGCAATTAGAGAGTATCCTTGTGCCAGTATCCCTAGTAGAGAATAAGCAACACCATCAATTAATAAGATAGAATGTTTTAACAAATGCACAAACACTACAAAACCTTTATTTTGTTTTTTAGGAATCAACGTTCTTCTAATACTTACAGAATAGCTTCCATGTATAGCTTCATTGTCTCCTTCCAAGATGGCAAGAGCTCTACAGACAGCCAGAGAAAGAAGCAGATGTTCAAAGCATAAAATGGAATCTAATCATTATGAATGATGTCCATAGGCATTAGAAATGCAGGATGACAGGTAGCAAACTTATCAGTTGTTAAGAGATGGCAAAGCAGATAAGTACCTTCAGAAGGCCACTGGTTTACATCATTATGCATATCGCCGTCATCAATAGGCCCAATGTAGAAACTCTCCTTGAGGTCGCCTACAATATACCAAATTCAGAAAGCAATAGGAGATTAAACAGTCTGCTTTTTTAGTGAGGCATATTTTTAGCAGAAGATCTGCTTCTCTTTCATTATGGAAAGCAGAACAAAATTACAGGGAGTTCAGTATAGGAATAATTACAGGGAGGAGACAAAAGCTCCAAAAAAAGATCCTGACAGATTCAACTATATCATTGCAAGGACATAGACAAAGCACGTCGTTGATTTCTTTGGGCTGGAGATAGTGAGATTTCAGGAGGCAAGTGCAAAGTGGCATGACCTCTAGTTGCTAAGCCGATTGAGCTCGGCGGCCTGGGCATCCTAGACCTTGAGAGATTCAGCAAAGCCCTCTGGCTACAATGGCTGTGGTACTCTTGGGCACAACCGCAGTGGGCATGGATAGGAATGTAGCAACCAATCGATAATAGCGACGCCGCCCTTTTTGCATCAGCAACTACAGTCACAGTCCACAATGGCTGCAAGGCAATTTTTGGCGCTCCAGCTGGATACATGGCTGCTGCCTGTTGGGGCGTTTTCTAGTTCAGTCACAGCAGACGGAAGAACAGGACCGTCTACGATGCCATCCAGAACGGGAGTTGGGTGAAGGATATTGCTTACAAAAAGTGTCCTACACGTTTCTGCCTACCACCAGGGCTAAATGAAAATTGCTTCATGCTTCTGCCTAAATTCCTCAACCGACACGTTTTGTGACAGAAACAGTCCTAATTACAGTATTATTGTGGTTCAGTTCAGTTTTAGCTACGGCAGCCAGTGAGTCATTACATAACAACCACAAAAAGATCCTCTCGGTTTTGTAATTACGAGTACTAGTTTGCAGCAATAATTTCAAGCAGGTGTCGCGTGCTAAGCAACGATAAGCATATTTGTTGTTGAGACCAAAATCCAAACACCAGGTGGGTGCAGAGGAGGAGCAGAGAGATACCCGACCTACGAACTGGGAAGAGGCGTCAAGCTTCTCGGCGTAGGGCGGCGTGTACCCGCGGTGGTTAGCGCTCCTGAGCAGCGCCATCTTCTCCTCCATAGGCAGGTCGAAGAAGCCCTTGCTCTGCGCGAACACCGCCTCGAGCAGGCCGCGGTCCACTCCGTGGTTGGTCACGTAGAAGAAGCCGTGCTCCACGCACGCCTGCCCAACCCAACCCAACCATCATCAAATAAGCTCGGCTCGGGGCGTTCTGTTTCGAGAGGAGAGCCTGGCTGGGGGGCTCGAGTCGAGTCGAGTGAAGTCAGTCACCTGTCGGATGGATTCAGCGGCGGCGCGGAGGTCCGGCGACGCCAGGTCCACCACGGGGAGGTGCAGGTTCCCCGCCATCGATCTCCGATGCCTGAGCCTGACGGACGGCGTTGCCTGGTGAAGCAATGGAAGCCGGAGGTGGATTTGCTGGCGTGGCTAGCTGTTGATAAATTACGCATCACATCCTGCAGCAAATCGTCAATGCCGTCTGCGAGCTGCAGCTCTGCAATTCGCCTGATACAAACTCGTGTCAATGCCGTCTGCGGGCTGCTTGCGCCTATGGGCTGAAATAGACTGAAAATCACACTGGGCCTGGGCTGAAACATGATAGCATGGCCTGGAGATCCAATCCACTGCGTCAAATGGCCTGCAGATCAATCAGCTTAACATGCACATACCAGCAGCGGCCCATATACATACATATCTCTACCTATCGAAACCAGAGTTCAAGCTCTGGCTCCTCATTGAGCCACGTTGCTTCTTTTTACTCTACCGTCTGATTCCCATGTTGTCATCGATCAAGCCGTCGAACCCGGCCATCCAGCTCGCCCGCCCCCGAGCCTTCGTGAACTCTCCATGCTCCGGTCAATGGTAGCGCTGCGCTGGCACCGGGGCGACGGGTGTCGGGCGCGACCGGTCCGCCGTGACGGCCGCCGCTCTCCCTCATAATCTTCTCCACCCTTCCTCTCACACTTCTTCGCTCAATCTCTCTTTCCCTCTCCATCCTGATGAGGGTGAGGCGACGGTGGTGCGGCCCTCGGCGGCGTCGGCCCGGCACGGGCGCCCCTCCACTCCCCGTGCCGGCACGGCGGCACCTGGCCGTGGCAGCCCCAGCGCGGCGGCTCTCGGCGGCGTGCGCAGACGAGGTGACGGCGGCCGGCCGGTGCCACCATCCTCTTCCCTTCCCTCGCGCCACGGCGGTACGGCTAGGCCGGCGCCGCCGGCTCACCGCGTGAGGCACTGGCGGGGAGACGGGGACCGACGGTGCCGCCCGTAGGCCTCGGCGGTGCCCGTCCCCGGCCACAGCGCCGCACGAGCGTGCCTTGCTGGTCCCTGCTCGTCCTCCCCATCTCGTAAAATCTCCACCACCAGCTGCTCTTCCCCAACTCGCAGATTCACTGCTGCGGCCGTGGTCCATGCTCGTCCTCACACCTCGTCTCCGCGGCAACTCAACTTCGGCCACCACTCCGTCCATGACCACGCCCGCTCCCGCCTCAGAGCCTCGCGCACCATGGCCTCACCGTCGCGCCTCCGCACTAGGGCCGCATGCACCCAGCCCCTGCCACGGTGCCGCAGCAGAGGGAGGATGGTGCAGTCGACGAAGAGGTCGTGGGAGTCGGCGAGGCGGCACCTTGACTCGTCCGTGCGGTGCAGACTTCGTGTGGGAGGCCAAGCTGCCGGAGAACTACAGCTACAGCTACCTGATGCAGTTCCTGGACGCGGGCAGCAGTAGGGCTACGGCGGCGGCGCGCCACGGACATGGTCGGCCACCACCGAGAGTCTGATGGCGTTTCAGGAAGGCCCAAAAATCAACTGAAACAACCCTCTTCTCCTATCTCTATCTTCCGATCCAGTGAGCAACAATCTAAACCAGTTGTACCGTGTTGGAGAGCTACATGAGTGCTACAACATTGCTTAAAGGTTGAGTGTAACTCGGATCAGAGTGGGAGGTAGAGACCTCGAAAGTAGAGTACTTGCAAACTGAAATTGAAGTTCAGTAAAACTGACGTAAATGTTTTGTCTTTTCTGCTGCTTACTCTAAGCATATTCAGTTGCCGTGGCCAGGCAGGCTGCAATTCTAATGAATTGGGATAATTGTTTTAAAAAATTGAATATCAATTTATATTTTGTTGTCGCTGCTATTATTTGTCTCATTTAATTCATTCTTTATGTCGGAAAAACATACCATTAGAACTGCATTGTGATGCGAAGAGATGATTGTATTAAAAAGACCAGATAACCAAACATGCTAGCGAGGCTAATATAGGGG
The DNA here is from genome assembly GCA_015847255.1 of Hyparrhenia diplandra. NCBI lineage: Eukaryota > Viridiplantae > Streptophyta > Magnoliopsida > Poales > Poaceae > Hyparrhenia > Hyparrhenia diplandra. The sequence goes on from JADLZK010011645.1 coordinate 138,734, forward strand.
TGTTTGGGATTGCTCCGCTCCCATTTTTTAAGCTCTGCTCCACCTCCGTCGTGCTGCCAAACACATTAGCTTCATGAACTCTGCTCCGCCAAAAAGGTGGAGTTGCGTTTTCATGGAGCACCTCAGGGTACTCTAGTTTTTAAAGTTTTGTACTTCCACCCGAGTTGTGAAATAATTACCTACCATGCCACTCATTAATCATGGATTACTTCCCTAAAAATAATTTTCCACCGCGCTGGCAAAGGACATGGCCTGCATGTTCGGCAAAGAGATGACCTGCATGTTCGGCTGACATAAACGTGCTTCCCCTAGAAACATAAGATGGAAAGTCTTCTATTTTTCTAGAAAAAAAAAAATGTGAAATCTCTTAAACAATTTTTTTGTAGGAACCTAAATAATGTAAAAAAATATAGGAAAATATCAAGTGCAATTTCAATCAAGGGCATTATGGAACATTTGCATGAAAACAATACAATCCTAAAGTTGGAGCAGAGCTATGTGCCAAACAGTACCATCTGCTCCACTAACTCCACGATAGAGTTGCTTCTATGGTGGAGTTCGTGGAGCAGAAGCTAAAAAACGGGAGCGGAAAAAGTGCCAAACACCCCCATAGTATAAGAAATCAAACAACCAATGGTTAGCTTGCTAGGGTCAAGGTTTGACTAGCCTAGCTTAGTTTTGCTAGCTAGGCTTGTTTAGAAAAACGAACCAAACACACCCTATAAAGCCCTCAAAAATGGTGTCATGATTATGAACTGAATTGTATGCACTTAAACCCAACATTGTGTTACATTCTGAACTGTTAATGCCATGTGATAAGAGTTGACAATTCTATATTTCCTCCTACAAATATAGATCAATTACATTAATTAATATGATGTATTACCGGTATCTCATATTTTACATCACTGAGTGAATAAACACAATGGCATAATGGGCTAGCCTCCACGGCATACTGTTCTTTTAGCTCGGTAGACTGGACCTCCCATGTTGGCCTATGCTGACAAATCAAGGACACAACATAACTATTTGTAGATTGTAGAGTTAACATACAGCTATGGAGTTGCACGATATAATGAGAGCAATGCATATGAATCCATACTAAGAAATCTGAATTGAATCACTAATTTGATAATCAAATCTTCTCAGTAATGTTCTAATGCAAGATCCTGTTGTATTCTTCTCCAATAACAACTTAGTTCAAGTGTTCAACACTGGTGAGCTAAGGAGGGCGCGGCAAAGCCGCGCAGTTTTTCTAGTGCCAATCCTAACTCGCAGGAGTACATGAGTCATGCACCGGATTTTTGTTGTACCCTTGATCTCCAGCGATAAGCGTGGAGCCAATTGTTAATGGAAACGTATGTTTCTATCAAAAAAAAAAAAATCGCTCTGCTCATGTAAACATTTTCCATTTTTCTAAAAAAAAAAAAAAAGAAGTAGACATTTTCCATTTCTATCTCTCAAAAAAAAAAAAAAAAAAAAAAAGTAGACGTTTCCCATCCTCTAATCATGAAGGAAAAGTTGATCCTCTTAAAGAAAAGTAGACCTTTCCCATCAGACAGGCCGATTGCTTGCGTCAGATCATTCTCAATCATCAGTGGTCCGAAGAGGCTTGCCTTGTCACAGCTCAAGTGACTGAGAGCACACAATAAATTTCAGATCTCTCAGCTCTCATGTCTGTCTGACAAGTGACTACGGAGAGTAGTAGCTGCTTCGTCAAGACACCGAATTCGAGTGATATCATCTCAGATCTCAAGAAAGTGACGAGAGCGCACGCCTTCGTCAGTTGAGGTCCCGTCCCAGAGAGCCAGCCCACTGCCGCATCTCTTGCTCTATCTCCCACCGGCGGCGACGCCCTCTCGTCAGCCTCAGCCCCGGCATGATCGATCCTAGTCCTAGATACCAAATCACTCGCTGTCCAGTACTCGCTCCGTTCCACAATACTTTGCAATTCTTTTGACTCATATAAATCGGTGTGTTTTGACTGCTCGTTTTATTCAAATTTTTTATGTAAATTATAAAACAAACAAAACGTCATTACAATATCTTTAGTGATGTAATAAGTCATAACAAAAGTGATAATATTTATTAAAAAGTTGAATAAGACGAGAGGTCAAAACACGGTTTATATGAGTCAAAAGAATTGCAAGTATTGTGGAACGGAGGGAGTACTATATACAGCCATCGAGACGTGGCTGCACCACAGAGACACCACCACTTGCATGCGGCCACTAACATGGAAACCAATTCAAAAAGTCATATTTAAGCTGTTTCAAAAATTTTAAAATTTAGCACACGCATAGTGCATACAAATATGTACTCATATAAAAAAGTTGGGATGTAAACTCAGTTTTTTAAGAAATTCATACAAAAATGACAAATTTCAGATTCAGGGTGCACTAAAAGACAAAATTTAAGAATTTTGTCTTTTAGTGCACTTGAACCTGAAATTTGCCATTTTCGTATGAATTTTTCTAGTTTGAGTTTACATCCCAACTTTTCTATATGAGTACATATTTGTATGCACTACGCGGTGCTAAATTTCAAAATTTTTGAAACAACCTAGATATGACTTTTTTGAATTCGGGTTTCCATGTTTCCACCCAAGATGTGGTTTCCGTCCGATATTTTCCCATGACAAGGCTGCTCTGGTTACGTTACGATGGCAATGGCATCCTTGCCTCTTCAGCTGCTGCTCCAGTCCATGGACACTGAAAGCGAGGTGGAGCCAAGCGCGCCAAGGAACGGCGACAGATCAGCCTCGGGCGTCACGCAACATCCCGGTTGCCGGAGGGAGGGCACATGGCCGGCCGATCCCTCGTGACTTTCGGTGTCCACCGACGACGAAAGCCGCGGCGAAAGGGCTGGCGCTGTCGTGCCCCTTCCGTCCAGTCCGTGCCAATGCCATGCATGCCGCCTCATGCGGTTATGCCGGCCTGAAGCAGTTGTGTTGTGTGCGGTTACAATACAACTCAACCGGCCTGAAATCTGGGAGAGAACGTACGACGAAACTGTGATCAATTGGATTAATTCCGGAATCTCAGCGATGGAAGTGTGCAAGGAGAAAGGGACGTGTGCTTGCTGCTTAATCTGGGGCTGGGCTGGCTAATAACCTGCCTTCGCAGCCACGTTAGCACTAACCACGGGTTGTTGAGCTGTGCAAGGGTGTACAAGGTGAAAAGGGGCTGCCAATTTACCCTTTTTCTTCACTGATTGATCCCACTATTGATGTGTATTTTGCGCCCACTGTATATATACGTATCATCATCTCTCTCTTGTAACATGAACATGACCAAATCCAAATGTATCTCAACTTTCTTGCTTCTATGTCCCTAACTAAAAGAGCTTTGAAGTGACGCCACCACATACTGTAGGTAATTAGTGAGTCGTCATCAGAGATGAAGTAGAGTAACCCTCAATTTGCATGCTCTAGTAGTCCTCTGAAGCACAACAAATTTGCTACAGTCCTCAAGTACCATTTCAAGTTGCTACTTTTGGGGATTATTGGGGGTATGCTTTGTTGTGCAACCTACTTCTTCATCATTAACAATTGTGCACAAAGCTAGCAGCAGTGCACAAAAGACAGTGTGACTCACAGTCTGGACTCTTGGCAGCTTTCATATAGTTTATCTACCCGGGAAGAAAGTGAAAAAAAAATGCAGCTAACCTGAACGTGGGAGGACTGTAAACAGACAGGTGGCCGGAAAAGATGGTAGAAGTTTCTAGGAGGTCTCTTCTAATGCGGAGAAGAGAATTTTGCTGTGGCAGATTACCTGAAATTTGTCTCCTATATATATATATATATTTAAGATAGAAGAGGCGTTGTCTCCTTTATTTAGGAGAAAGAATGCTAAAATAGGAGATCTGTTGTAGCCTCTGAATAGCTTTCTTTTACTCGTGTATAGTACTCCTAGAAGCTAAGTTGAGGTCCTACGTGAAATGGAGTGACACCTCGATGCTTCCATCTTAATCTTATCCATCGCCACCAAAAACTCAATGGATTCCCGTTCGGTACATAATCATGTCGGATCAGTCATTCAGTCTCTAGTAGCCTTCAAGCAGAAACTGTGATCGATATGGCCTTTCAGGCTATGGCCTGAGATGTGATATTCAGCTTATCCTAGCAAAATACCTCCGTCCCTTTTCGTGCTAGAGTCTAATCTTAGCGCTAGTTTTTATTTCTTACATCGTCTAAATTTAGCTCAATAAATATATGGTCCTTTTTCATGTGCAAGTTGCTTGTGCGTGACCCTGACCAGGAGGCCCCATCGGCAGGCAGTCAAGTGGGCCCTTCGATAGCACTAACAGTGTGCCCTGGCGTCCACTAAGAAAGCAAAAGTACTAAAGCAGTAAAGCCTCCACTATATATATATATAAACAATAAACAACAAGAAGCACCACCATGAGGAAGGAGCTTGTAAAGCTCTCCTCGAAGATCATATCCGGATCGAGCCGCCTAAAAAATAGCTGAAAATCAGAGCTCACCCCCAAACACTTGCAGAAGCATCACCGAGCGAGTAGTGACCGGAGACGGAGATGCTGGTGGTCGACCTGGGCTTATGGCTCATCCCGCTTTCGTTCATCCTCGTCCCGTGCCGCCGGATCGTGCTCCTCCTGTCGAGGCTCGAGGAGCTCCGCCGGAGCATGATGACGAGGCCCAGTCTCCCCACGGCTGACATGTGGACCCGCTTCGCCACCCTCAACTCCATGGCTTTCATGCTGTGACGGTATAGGTACTCAGTAGATTATATGTGGCTGCTGCCTCTTATCTTAGCCATCCATCGCCTCTTTTGGGTCTGTCGATGAGTGCTACTGCTACAATTAATCTGGCTATGCTGTTCTGAACTTCTCTGCTTTTGGCATACGACTTACCTTACGTCGTTAGGACTTGCCGCGATATGCATACATATGTAACAAGAGACATACATATATGAGACTAGAGCGCATATGTAGTGAAATTCCTGATCTTGATATGATACATAATTGCGTATATTTTGCTTCGGTTTCAAAATGAGGAGGATTTCCTGAAGATGATGCAATATATATGCATCTTCTGACCACCAGAAGGAATTTCCTGCGTGATCTTGCGTTGTATTGCTATTTTTAACATAAAGAATAGTGACAGAGCTAAATTTTCCAAGGGAAGGAAGGATCAAAGAAGCAGCAGTTAAAAATATTGTATCACTTAGAATGAACAGAGCCTAGATGAGAGTAAGAATCAAGGTGGCTAGATTGTGCAGGTTCCGAAAAGGCATCGTTTGCTCAGTTGGTAAGTACTGTATGAATGATGCAAGTTTGTTGTAAAACAGATTACTGTAGTGATGATAGATGGAGCCAACCTACTGGCGATAAATTATGATAAGGGTGCAGCAGATTGGAAGCTTTTTTTGGTGTTGGAAGTCTTTAGCATGTTTGGATGGCGCAGAAGAAATGGGACTGAGGCTTTGATTCTTTCGTTTGTTGTGGTGCGCGTGGATGTTACCTTCACTGCTTAAGTGATGTGGCTCTTGTTTTAACAGCTATAGTAATTTATTAGTAGACTCGAACTTGCTTGGGGGAGGAATGTCTGCATCTTGTCCAGCATAAAAGAGACATATGCTGTCATCGTCTAGGAGAGCACAAAGTCCGATCTACTGGTGCCAGTGGTTTCGGCAGCTGGAAGAGAGGGCGCTGGGGGAGAGGGCTGGGCAGGGCTACGTTTCGTGGGCCGAACCAACATGGGTTCTTTGGGCTGGGCTAGTTAGTTGGGCTACAAGAGTATGTGGGCTTGTTTCATTCTTGGCCGATGCTTCCGGTTCTGTTGGACGATGGATGCCGACCTCAACGTCAACGAGGTGGCAAAGGCAACGAGAGCTGCACGGTCTGGAGTCTGGACATGCAAGCCTCGTCGGCGGCTCGGCGCGCAGCCTATGAACGCGTTTTCCTTCCCATGAGGGCGAGTGACGAATCTACGTATTTGAATCAACCACGTAAAGAAAAAGAGCATATGCAGTTCCCTCTTTTTTTCTCTCTCGCACCGCACTCGCACTCAAAGCATCAAAACCATACGACTTTTCCAATAAACTCTACCACCAACTACATCCATCCATATACAGTACGGACAACAAACAGTGGCAATGATAGCCCCGGGGAGTCTGTCCTCTGACCGACCAGATTGCTCTTGCAAGCCTCGTTCCAGCACGTTCTTCTTTTTCAAAATGGTCACCTAAGCATGCAGACGATCGGCCTTGCCTGATAAAATGGTCACGTTCTTTTGCAACACGCAAACAAGCAGAGCGATTTGGAAACCGATGCTAAGTATACACATGTTCTTCAGGTGATCAATAACCACGTACCGACTGCACCGGCTGCACGTCGATGGCAATAAGGGGAAAAAATAATCTTCTTCTTCTTTTTGAGTAATCATGCATCATCTCAATCTCATTCAATTAATTCATGATTACAATACACAGCTCAGCTAGCCAGTCGGGGGTAGACTCAAGCCAAAAAAACTAGCATTCGGTAGCCGTAACCGTGGCGGTACAAACACGGGCTACCGAGTTCGCTTCTCTACGCACCCATCTAATACAAAAATCAGCAAAGTTTTTACCTAACTCTATAATATCATAACAAATACCTCCAATGGATGATCTTGATGAAGACGGGTCTTTGAGCAGGACTGTCAAACTCTGACAATTGGATTCAAGCACAACACGACTCATGTCGAGTTCCACGGCCAATTCCAATCCTTCTCGAGCCGCTAGGGCCTCAGCTGTCAATGCATCTGGAACTCCATTAAACCATCGGGCAGCCGCGCCCAACACAACACCAGAGGAGTCACGAATAACCACTCCAGCGCTAGCGGTGCACATGCCTTGATCAAAACCTGCATCAGTGTTTACCTTGACCCAACCGTTGTCTGGTGTTTTCCAGCGTTCCACCGGCCTCATTGCCTTTGGTTGTGTCTGCGTTTGCAAGCCTGCTAGATCTTCCAAAAGCTTGGATATGAATCTTGCTGATGCACCTGGCTCCCGCAGCTTCCGGGCATGCCGACGACCATTCCTTCCAGACCACAGTGCCCACGCCCCACACGTGATCAGCTGAGCCTTGGCCGGCGGGCAAATATTACGACTAAATATATCTGTTGCAAATGACAAAGGATGGAAGCTTGGGATCGACAAACCTATCAGGTATTTAACTGACCCCCGGAACCTCCTTGCGATCGGGCATTCAATAGCTTTCTTTTTCTATATGCCGCCTTCTCAGTTCAGACTTCGATGACAGTGAATTGTGGATCACTCTCCACCAAAAAAACCCAGATCTTAGGCGGTACATCCATCTTCCAAAGCACCCTCCAGCAGTCATTGGCAGTTGAGGAAGAGGGCTCCCCCATTGTGGCCATCGCCACAGCCATCTGTTCCCGTTTCAGCAATCTATAAGCTGACTGGACTGAATAGTACCCATGTTTCTCCAATGCCCAGGCCAACACATCTTCAGTTAAGCGCACACTGGGTTTAATCTTCAAGACCTCATTAGCCTCAAACGGTGAGAAGGTCCCATGGACCGCCTCTTCGTCCCACATCCTGGTGCCGGGTATGAACAGCTCATGGACGTACTCCGCCCTTGCATTTGGCATACCGACAAGCGGTTTGAAAGAGCTCATTCCCGGAATCCAGTTCTCGTCCCCAGATTCTCACATCGCCAGGACCGATTCTCTTGATCAGACCCCGTGATAGCACATCCCGGCCATGAAGGGGAAAAAATAATCTATGCACCCGTGATGCACAGCACCGTGCAGCACGGCTCCGTTGCCGTGGATTCATCCCCATCAGTTTCTTGAACCTTTGCATGCAACAACGCTGTGCATCACGAGACAGAATTTTTTTTCTCTCTAAGGGTACTGTGTAATCATTATTACCGTCGCGCGCGTGCGGAAACCCCTCTCCGATCTGTCCGCATCATGCTCCAATAACCTACCTGGTCAGACCAGCACGGATGCACTTCACACCAGAAGCTGTTGTTGGCAGCAGGTGATGACACAATCAGCACTTCACCACATTCCAAGACTCGAAGGACATGCACGCTGGATTTCTTTAATCCACAAAGCAATGGTTCGACTAGATAGCCTCAATGCTGTTTTGGAATCTGGTGAAGTGCTGAGATATAGAAGTTTTGAAATCATAGCTGTTTTAACTCAGAGCCAACAATGATGACAACAATTTCTGAAAGAATGGAAGAATTGCCTGAAAACAATCACAACAAAACAGTGCAGATCATCTTTCCCAGAAGAGATCTTTATTAGCATCACGACGGCACCGCTGGGAGGGAATTCATTCAGCCATGGTTAGGGAGGTAACGAACGAACGAACTGCCTGACACACACACACATTAGCCAGCGAAATTACAACGCCATATGTTCACTTCACATGAACGCAACTCGGTCCACCACTCTCTGCCGCACACTTCACTTCATAGAGGCTATGAAACAGGACGGGATCTTTGTACAGGTTTACCGCAAAAGAACGATCGCTTCACCTCTGGAGATCATCACGCTAGCTACTTCCTGCTGAACAGGCTGCGCAGCCTGCCGCGGTCCAGCTTCTCGAGCAGCTTCTTGGCGCCGGCCACGTCCTTCTCCGAGAGCTTCTTCAGGTACCCGATGGCGCCGTGGGAGATCATCAGCTTCCTGCACCGCTTGCTCGCCGACAGCGCCAGCAGGCAGGGAGATGGCGTACTTCTTGGCCGTGTTCTGGGGGCTCGGGTCCAGGAGCTGCACCAGGTTGGGCACGCTCTTCTCGTCCTTCTTGATGTCCCTCGAGTTCGCCGGGCACACCATCAGGCTCGACACCGCCTGCGCCGCCGCCTCGCGCGCCCCGTTCGACTTGGCCTCCAGCAGGCGCACCAGCAGCGGGATGCACCCGTGCTCGCCCACCAGCCGCTTCATCTCCATGCTGCTGGAGATCTTGCTGATGGTCGCCGCGGCAGCCTGCTGAGCACCCAATGAACCGTCACGGAGCACGTGGACGAGGCGCGGGAGCACGCACAGCGACACCAGGCTGTCTGGTGAGACAGCGGTCACCAGGTTCCGGAGCGCGGCCACGGGCGATTCCTGCGGCAGTGGACCGTCGAGGTAGGCGAGCAGGCTCCGGAGGCCGCCCTCGGACACGACGGCACGCCGCAGGCTGTCGTTGCTTGATGTTAGGTTCTGCAGGCACTCCGCGGCGTACTCCTTAGAGCCGAGGACGACGCCGGAGTCGAGCAGGTTGATCATGACTCGCACGACGCCTTCCTCGGCCAGCGCTTGCCGGACCTCCGGGACTGCAGAGATGTTCTTGAGCGCTCCTGCCGCGGCGGACTGTGTGATTGAGTCCCCGGTCTGGCACATGTCGACGAGCGCACGGACGCCGCTGTGCCCGACGATTGCACGGGCAATGTCTGCCGACATGGACAGCCGCTGGAGCGTGACGACTGCCTTCTCCCGCCCAACAAGGCTGCCGGACTCGGCCAGCCGGATGAGCGGCGGCAGAGCACCTTCTGACATGAGTAAGCCCTCGCAGCTGCCGGACTCGGCGAGCAAGCACAAAACAGTGGCAGCCTTCTCCCTAACCTTGGGTGCCGTCGCCGTGAGCAGCTGCACCAGCGCGGCCACGTTGCCACGGCCGAGCGCCGACAGCACACTCTTCTCGTCCTCGCGCAGAGCATCGAGCAGGCCATCCACGGCCCGGTGCTTCGCCTCTGCGTGCCCAATCTGCAGCCTGGCAAGCAGCTCCCGCACGTCGGTCTGTGCGGCCGCAGCCAACGCTGTCTCAGCCGGGGCCGCTGGAACCGTCGCGTCAGAGAGCACGCCAGTCTTGACAAGGAGAGAGCAATCCCTGAGGTTGAGGTCCAGCTTCCCGGCCAGCGCGTCGAGGTCGCTCTGCATCTGCAGCTTCCCTGCCTTGGGAGGTTCGCGGCAGCGCGCACCGAGCTCGGCGGCCTCCGCTAGCGTTGCAGCCACTGACTGGAGCAGCTCCCGGCAGAGCGAGTTCTTGGAGAAGCAGGGGTGGCTGGACAGGTCCGATAGGCACGGCGGCACCCTCTCCAGCCTCGCTGCGATAGCCTTCCACCGCCCACCGAAGCCAGTGGCCGCGCGCGCGCAGCGGCCAGGGCCGGTGGCACCAGCCCCCGCGCCCGTTCAAGCAGATCCTCTGCCGTCGCGTCCCCGGCCGCGGCCGGGCTGCTCCCCGAGCTCATTTCTTGGCAGCTACAACAGAGCAGCTCGTGACCTGCAGTGCTCACACCAGAAAGCCAGATTAGTAGTGCTCACTACTCAGAATCAGAACTCGTTCCCCGGAAACGAAGCAGAAAAGACAAATCTTGCAGCGTAGAAGAAGCTGGAAGGAAACAGAGTGAGGAAGCGTTGTCGGCTATTTCAAGTGAATCAAAATTCATCTAGGAGACTAGGAAAGCTCCAGAAAACCATAAGCCCCAAGGGCGTATGATCTTTGCTTTGGCTGGACGATTGGTACGTCGAATTGAGAGGTGTAAATGCGGGTGACCACAGCCACGAAATTATGAGCTGGTACGAAGGCCCTATCAAATTTCCAATCTTTTCACACTGGTTTCCTAACGGAGAGTCTGGTAATTTAAAAATTGACTAGACAAAGAACGGTGGCTTGGTATCGGTAGGTGAAGAGTGAATGCAACACACAAGGAAGGCGTGCTACATACATGTGCATCAAAATCCAAATTCAAAAAAGTGTGTGACGAATGCATTGCTGTTCTTTTGAGCGTGAGAGATCTTTTTTTTTTTTTAACCTTCATTTGATTTGCACTACAGCAGCACTCAGTGAGGCTAATAATAACTTTTGATCATCAGACGGTGGTGGTAGTGGGTTCCACTTGAGAGGAGCGTGTGCTTAAGACTGACCCCACTTTGGAAGAGTGAGATTAGCATGCTGATGTTTGTTTGTTCACATTACTTTTTTGTATGATACTACTATAATCCAATCCAAAGATCTCGCACTTTCATGGCGAAATAATTACGTGGGGAACGTATCGTAAAAGAACCGGGTCCTCTGAAAAGACGACCGCAAAATCCCTCTGACCTACCACGCATGCATGTAAAGGAGGATCGAAAGAAATGCTTTCGCTGGAGGTTAAAAATGACAGTAGCAATAGGCTTATGTTAATTGTGACACACACAACACGCACAAAAAGCTAGCGAAGCACACACAAATAGCCTAGCGGTACGGAAGAAACGTGCGGGCCCACCTGTCACTGGGTGTGGCACAACCACCGAACCACGCGTGCGAGCCGCGACCAGTGCCACACGTACCCTTTTTTTCGTACTCCTAGCTAGCAACCAACCACTTTTCTCGCACGAATTAAAGGCCGTGTCCCGTGTGGGCTTGTGGCGGACTGGTGTGGTGGGTGCGGCCGGCCATGCATGCGGCTCAAACACGAAGAAATCGGGCCCGCCCGCGGCAGGATCAGGGAATCCAACGCGGCGAGCAAGCCCGGAGCACAGCGTCTCGGGACGACCCTCCCGGTCCCGAAGCCGCGGTTGGTTCACTCGAGTCCAGTGCAGCGGCCGGCTACTGCTGCTGGTATCCTATTCTACCGAGTCCTATTGTTGCAGGGGAGGGGCAGTTGGGTCATTTGACAGCTAGTGCCGTGCGGACGCCGGCGTCGGCAGCGTCGGCGCGACGGCGCCGGCAGAGACGAGGGTTCGTTCCTTGTCGGTTGCGAAAGGCCCCAAGCGTATTATTTTGAGATAGCCTAAGAACAACAATAACAACAACAATAATAGTAGCGTTTGCTTAAAAACAACTTCCCCAAGCAAACGACGACTCAAGAGACAAGTAGAAAATTCGAGACACTTAGCCGCAGAGATCATGGCCGAATGAATGGCGAATGCGGCACCCAGGAGCGGAACAGGAAGAGCGAACGTCGCTCGAAGCTCACCCCACACCCAGCACATCGACAAAATCGCTATCGAGAACGACGAGCGGAAGATTAAGGAGATGAGAAAACAGAGGCATGTCTGCGGTTATTACCTCTCTCGCCGCTGCCGCTTTCGCTCCCGCCGGTCGCGTCGCCGCCCGCCGCAGCTCCTCGTCCGCTGCCGCCACTCCCCGTCGTCCTCCTCCTCCCGGCGCCGATCGCCGCGGCGCAGAGTCCAACCAGAGCTAGAGCGGCTGCAATCAGGACGCCAATCATGAATCAGTCGACAAAACCATCCTGGGGACGCCGCTGCGCGTGGGGCGCTGTCGCTCCCCCCCAACTCGATCACTGCGTGATTGTGAGGACTGAGGTGGTGGAGAGGATTGGGGAAATCATTTCATGAGCGCACTCACCACCACCTCTCGCTCTTGTAGCCGCCCCCCGACAAAGCTCCTCCTCCTCCTCTGGCGCCGCGTCTCGTCGCGTCGTGTAGTTTCCCAGCCAACGAGCGAGTCGTTGGGAAGGGGGATTTATTTCTGGAGGACTGACTGGCGGACGACGGCCGATGCAGCTTCGAAATCGAATCGAGGTTTTGAATTGGGGAGCGAGAGAGCCGTCGGATCGGGGCGTGGGGCCCAGTGAACGGGCGCTGGCCGCTGCGGGATCGGCGGGTTCCGTGGCTGCGGGATCCGACCGTTTGAGGCTGCTGCTGCGGCGAAGAGCCGCACGGGAGGATTTTGAAATGGGTGGGGTGCGGTGAGCTGCGACGTGTACTTGGTGCGTTGCTGGCTCGCTGCCACAGTGCTAGTCTCGCCGACTTTTTACGGCTTTTCGCTGACATTCGCTGCAGTTCGTGCTGCCTGTACCTTTTGAATTCACTTGAATCTACTACTGTAGGTCGCTGCCCGGATTTATTCAAGTGTTTCAAGGACCTAAAGCCGAGTACAGGAACAAATTATGTTCATTTTAAGAAGACAATTACAAACCTTTTTCTTACTACCAAAGCTCTACCAAATAGGAGGACATGTCTTTGTACAGTAGGAAGAGAAGTTCGTGTGGTCCGTACAAATGATATTGATTCGTGTCTCTCCTTGTTCTTGTTGGTTGAGACCATGTGTAAACTTACAAAAAGCTACATTTGAAATGGTGGCTTAAATCATGATAGGTTCGATTTTTCAAAATTCATGAATTCCTCGGCGACCTTCTTCAAATTGATTCATATAGAGGTGGAGATTTGGATAATCCAAAAGTCCAATTATAATCTAGTTACTTTTAATGTATTACAAAAATATGTTCTATTTAGATTTAAGGTGCCCATCATTATTTGATCTAATAAAATATACTGAAAATTGATTCATGAGGTTGAGTGTCCATTGGATTTCTTTTGGGACTTAGAGGTAACAAGTCTTTAGTGCTTGTTCCAATCAATTTCGCTTAAAATTTAAGGTGATAATGTGAGCGTTAAATTTTTGGATACATGTTTGCTATATTCTCGCACAAACTATCGAAAGCAACTGCACCGATCACCTCCAACAAAAATTAGTTGATTTCAATCGTAATTTTAAAGTGTAAATGTGAGGTTAGGAGCGTGCCTTTGAACGGGGCCTACGTGTAGAGGTGGAAGGGGCGCGAGTAAGTTGGACATCCATGGATTTTAGCAAATGAACTAGAAATTCAAAATTTGGTGAGGGGAAATAAATTCCTAGTTCATTTTTTTTAACCAGAGGGTATCCATTGGATATCCATGGACATGCAAGTTCCACCTACGTGTATATCTACTCTCTCTCTCTCTCTCTCTCTCTCTCTCTTGCGGAATTGTATATCTAATCTCTGTAATCTGCACAAAGAAAGCAACGTCGGATATATGGATCAGGGGTACCACCACCGCCTACATATAAGACATGTCCACGTTATTGGCCCTAGAGCCATCGAGTGGAAAGCCCTCGAGGGTTACGACAGGCGACCAACGCGAGAGCGACACACTACCAGCATCTAAGACTGGCGTATCTAGACGATAGCTAGAATGATTTGGTTGCACCTTATGTGCAACATAATAGAAAACTCTCCATCACACCCGATCCTCCTCCTTGTAACCATGCTCCCCTTCGCCTATACAAAGGAGATCAGGGACCTCGGCCCTACCACCCTAGGATCCCAACTTGTCATTCGTTCTATCCATCTACCAGGTAGCTACAAAGCAACAACCATTATAATCGAGTATACGGACATCAAAGATCAACAACAATTCCAGTAAACTAGGGTTTAGCACACGTTGTGTCGTGAATCGGTATAAAGCCTTCTATCTCGTGTACTACCATATGATTCCACCTTTGTGACTACATTCCCGTAAATATTGCTGGAGCAAATAGTTCCGACAAGTGGGAAATCATATTGAGCAATGTTGTGATTATGATTGCAGTCCCATTTACATTTCCCAACCAAATACCTCGTACGTGTTATGGGCAATAGGTTAACCTTTTTCCCCAGAAAATGCAATAAGGGTTAGCCTTGTGCGAGACCCACTTTTTTTTACGAAATGGAAGATATATTAAGCATACAATACATCCTCCTCTATTACAAACTGAACTCCGAAGAAAAAAAAAAATACAACTTGTTCATGCAGAGGTGCTAATTGGGATAATGCCTTCTATTTAACTAAATCAATTCTAATATGAGCCTACATGTTGATCTTGCCGTGACAAAATGACTTCATTTTACATTGAATCGTATTCAACAATTCCCATTAGCATGTGAACACAAGGTTTTAGTTCAGGGTCCTGTTTTAATGTGAGCCCCACATGCGACCTCACTATGCTAATTGGCACATACGAGCTTCATGTCACATTGAATCATATCAAATGAATTTCGATAAATTCTGTTAAAATTCTAAGATGCGGACACAAAATTTTAGTTATAGGACCTGACTTTTGATTATGACTCATATATGCTATGCAAACGTAGACAGTCCTATTGTAATAACCGGTGGTTCTACTCTAATCTAATAAGATTAAGGGGTGGGGTAGGTTAGATAAGAGAGTAGATTTGTTACCTGTTTTCAAACACATTAACAGGCAGCTTTCAAAAAAAAAAAAAAAAAAACACACATTAACAGGCAGGAAAAAAACACGGGATTACGGAGATGAAAACATTGGAACAGTCCAGGATCATTGTCCATTGGAAGTTTGGAACAGTCCCCGCCTCCCCGACCCATCCGTTCTTGATTTTAGCAGCCAGCAGAGAATGTGACCCTCCCTCCCCACTGTCCCTTTACTTGCAACTGAACCAATCTGCTCACTCAGTGTGCCAGCAGCCCACACGACGAACCGAGTACCACAGGGTACAAAATACAGGCTGCATCAACCACAACCACGTCCGGCTGGGAGCATTTAAACTGCCATCGAGTTGTCGTGTGCATACAAGAACGTACCTACGCGCACGGCGCACCTGTTGATTTGATGAGTCACATGGTGCCCAGCGCCCACACGGGCTTTACGCACCTTTTTGGCCCCAAAGGCCAACGGCAAATCATTTCAAATTATTTTGTGCATGAAGAAAAGGGGAATTCGTGTTCACGATCCCGTTACAGTGACAAGAGAACTAATAACGAGCAATAACTGAATTAGACTGCAGCAACACAAGATATAGATGGAAGTCGTATTACTAGTTTATACTATAAAAGATACTGATTTAGAACTAGTACGCCTTTACATCAACATACTTTACAAAATTCAATGTGTTGCTGTTGTCCGCAAAATTCTAGTCCAGAAAAAAAAAAACCTGGTACTGCAGAAAAGAAAAATGCCTCCTCAGGGAGAAAACAAATGTTATCAGAGCATCATGCCGCTACAGAAATGGTGATATAGACTACAACCAAGGCTTGACAAGCGAATCTGTGTTCAGGAGTGTAAAACTGTAAACCCTTGATCCTCGTTCATCTGAGGACGAATCAGCTGCAGTCACCGTTTCTGTTATTTGTCCTCGCAGATTTCCAGGACAAAATGCCAAAAGATTTCTTTAGAAGTATGCCAGTACCAACCATCAGCAGTAATTGGTACCCAAACAAGCAGTGCAAGGAGACACGCACCAACTACGAGACACGCACCAATCTTATTATTATAAAATATTTATGGAGATGTGATATATGTATACTTTTATTAAAGTATTTTTTAAGTTATTGATGATTTATACGATGTTTGACCCAAACCTTGTCCAAAAACATATAATGCAACTTGTCATCAAAAGGTGCCATCAAGAGTTCAAAGATTTGGCCAAGTATTCAAAAAAGGAAGATATGGGACCAAGTAATGCAGTAAAAAGGTTATATGTTTGGCTTCTATCTTAATACTACAGCCCCATACCCTGACTTATTAATCTCCTATTTTTGAGAAAAACTTATTAGTCTCCTACTGACTTTTAAGAGAATATATTTGAGTGACAAATTTTCTGTGACATGATATAATATAAGGTAACTGTAAATGTATTATTCCAGTGTTCTAAGCTTCAACTCCAAAAAACTTTGCACTAATATGACATGAAGCATTATGTTTCCATGTAATCAAGAGGGCTGATTTAGCACCACAGCGGGAGCTTCTCCAATATATGTCAAAATTCTAGCGATACAAAGTTGCAACTAACTTATTCGCTTGAAGACCTTATACTGGAATAGCAGAAAATGCAAAAGATAGGGTTGCAGGCTAGCAGCCTCAGCAATCTCGGCATAATAAGGAGACCAGACCTCTGCTCTAAAACACAAATCTGACTAAAACAATAACTCATGGGAAAAACATGGAAACTACTAGTACATAATATATTTCAAAAATGCTGAAAGATTGGGTCCATATCTTCACCTTAATACATGACGCATCCAAAATCTAAAGAAACAAATTACCTAACAACCTGAAGAAAAGATTTGCAACAGTGGCTCAACAGAATTAAACATTCCCTTCTTTATTTAAGTTTGTGTATATTAGCAATTGTCAACTGAGCACTAATTCCAACTAGCAAATTCAGTATTGAAAAGGTCCCTATCTGCACTCAAAACTCTAGGTATGTATATGGAAGATTATAATTGATCTGCAGTGTTTGAAACCTTGATCTGTGACAGCACTTTGGACTCGAAAAGCTTTAACTGCTAATATAAATGCTGCCCCGGGTGGGCAGCTACCTTAATTGGGCTGGAGTCTGTAAATTATGATAGCATTGCTACTGTGCACAAGTCAATAAGTCCCTGGTGCATCCTTTCTGCTTCAATGGCAAATCCAATAAGCCATACCAGAGCAAAAGCCACAGAGATAAACCAAACACATCAGAACCCCAGGGATTTTTTGCTGGACTACGTTACTTCAACTAGTACCAAACCCAATGAAACCATAGCTTAGTGCCGATCCCCTCCACCTGTAAAATTCTCTTAGATCACGTCAGCTTAGTCCATGTTACCAAGACTCCAAATCCTGCTTGGACCAGTCAGTCTACTTTACACTCAATCTCCCAAATCCATTTTCCATTACTGCATGACTGTCAGCCGCCCTGTAAAAAAAAAAAAGAAGTTGTTTAGCAGTCGGAAGTAAACACAACAACATTTGTGTCAGCAATTCATCTGGAAGGATGGCTAAATTGGCTTGCCTAGAAAAACAATAATATCTTCTGACGTGAAATGGAAAGCTTAGATTGACAAAAACAAGAGATCTCATTTAAAGATGTAGGAATACCTTTGGTACCTCTGAATTAAGCACGTTGAAATTTGTTTGCAACTGTTCTTATCCAGGCCCTATCTTTCTCACTATATGCATAATTTGCATTGGAGGCCAACAAAATGACACCTTCAGTTTTTGTTTCATTATTAGCTGGATCAGGACTCAGAATTGGTTGAGCTAACACAGAAAGAACTCCATCTGGCAGAATCTTCACGAGTTGAGAATCTGGTCAGAGAAGCATGGTTGACAACATAAGTTTAATATTTTCTAGTGGAATCAAACAAGGTAAATAAAATGTTCTGAAACTTTGATAACCATCTAATCGTACATTAGTGGTGCAACTGTTAGTCCTAATATGCATATTGAATTTTGTAGTTTTAAATTTGGCAGAATGAAAGACATCCACAAATCTATATGATATGGATATACCTCCACGTAAGAGACATGAAAGCAGTAGTCACAAATGAGGTACAATTTACAAATCTTATTTGTTAGCAGCTGGAGTGCAAACTCCATATGACCAGTAACTAAGTACTAATAATCTATACTGAATTTGGTCATATATAAATTCGGTCAGGGTTGCAGAGCTCCGTTATGCAAACAAATAAAAAGGGGAAAAAAACTAATAATCAGCATGTGTACTGGTAAATCAACACTTTGTGTCAACAACAATCAAAATATTCTTCTAGGCGTACACTTACTCGAGGAATTAGGGAAGTACAAAGCATCCTTCAAATCAACAAGTCCTACTTGTTGCATCTGACTTTTAAACCATTCAATGACGGCATATTTTGAAGTATTTGCAGGTGGATTCCAGTATCCTCTTACGCAGAAGAGATCCCCAATTGCTATGAGCTAGGGGAAATAAAGACACAATGAGGCTTCTGATTATCTGACCACAATTATTTCTAACAAGATGCACACTACAAATGGAAAATGTACTAGACCAGTTGACATTATCAAACCGTCCCCAACTGCAAATCTGAGAAGATTTTGTTATTGCTGCAACTAATACTTAGCTATATACAAAAAAAAGGAAGAGTGGAAGTGCTTGGCATATATCAGAGCTGGATTCCATCAAGTTCAGTTTCAAATCATACGGCTGATAAGAATCCGAATCCATACCACAGACGTGGTGTTTGTGTTCCGCAGCAGGACGTACGACGCCCACGCCATGTCCTCCTTCTGCACCGCTGACAGGTTCTCAGACATGACGAACACCTGGCTGCTCCCCCTCGGGCAACGGCACTCGGCTGGCAGCATCAGCGCCCTGCAGCAGCAACAACAACCAAAACCCCACCCAATCGCACAACTCTCAGTCTCAACCATCATCCCACCGCAACGCAGCATTCCATCATGACCAAGAGAAAAGTCCCGTTACCACCTCAAGGAACCTCCCGAGGAACGGCAGCGTCGCCGAGAACGCGGCCAGGCACAGCCCCAGAGCCTCGGACCTCTGCGTGTTCGCAGGCACAACAACCAGTTAGACGGCGACGGTTACGGGTTAAGAAAGGGGACGGCGGGTGGGGTTGCCAAGGACCGACGAGCTGAGCGGGCGTGGGGACGGGGGAGAGCAGGTGGTTGAGAACCACGAGCGCGCCGAAACCGAGGCCTATCCACCGCGGGAGGTACGACTCGTCCAGCCCCGGGATCCCTGCGCCATAACCAAGGATAAGGAAGCGTGGTTGCCGCGAGGAGAGCTAGACGCCGGCGTCGTGCGTGCGTGCGTGCGTGCGAGGAGGAGGGAGGAGAAGTGGGCTGGTACGTACCGAGGGTGAAGCGGAGGACGGAGAGGTTGACCTGCTGCTGCTGCTGCGGAGGGTCGGAGTCGGAAGCGCGGACGAGGGCGGAGAGTTTGCGGCGGCGGAGTTTGGCCGCTGGCGCTGCACACGGGCGGAGCCGAGAGGTGGCGGTGGGGAGAAGGTGGGACGAGCGGTGGAGCGGCGGGGCGCGGGCGAGGAGAGGTATGGCGTGGCCGGCGGTGGATTGGTGGTGGTGGCAAGTGGCCCTCGCGCGACTCCACTTTGATAGTTGGACTGGCAAACGAAATGCTGTGCAAATGGGCTTTAGAGGTCTAGTAAGTCTGATGGGCTAGAGTTGGTTCTGTGGCCACCATTTCATTTCCTTTCCATTTTTATTTCTTTTTGTTTCCTGCCGCCGTGATGCCAACGGCCCAAGCTCCGTGGGCCGTCAAAGATGAGTCGCGGCGACGGCATTCCGGAAAGCCCATCAGTCAAAAGGCCACACGATAACGCCAGTGGTCCCGGCTTTGGCGGCTCGGCTCGAGTGCGATCTATCAAAGCGCTCGGAAACACACCGAGCCGCTAGTCAAAAGGTTGGTCCTCTTTAGCCAGCAAAAGGGAAGCAGGCCAGAAGTTTCACGGAACCACAGCCACAGTGTGCGCTATAGTGGTCTGGCGTCTCGAGTCAATAGTGCTGTCGCGTCTGTGAGAATTACCATACTCCTACTCCACGAGAAGATGATCTCTTGTACCTAGACGTACCTAGACAAGGAGCACATCACATCCTCCCCACTAGCAGCACTAGTCCATCACGTTAACACTGTTAACCAAGTCAGCAGCAGACAGCGCAAAAACGACCGCGAGGCGAGTGGGCGACCACGGTTGGTTTCTCTTGGTTGGTGATCGCTGACGGCGAGAGCACTAACTGACTGAGAACCTTCATAGTACAAACCAACACGCCGCCGTGGTCGACCCAACTACTAGTAAAACCTTGCCGCCCTGGCCGTTGGCATGGCGAGGTGGCGACAGGAAAAAGGACGTCTCCCCTCCTCAGATGCCGGGCGAACCAAGGGCGCGGACACATTCATGGCGCTATCATCAAGGTCGGCCACAAGAAGAGCAACGGGCGAGCCGCGCACCGAAAGCTGCTGACGATGCGCCAACCAAGAACTGCACTGCACCCACCGTCAGGAGGATTCCTTCGGTTCCCTCGAGCACTGGCACGCACGGGCGCACGGTGGGCTAAGCTCAGCTGGGAACATCATGCCAAGACGTGCAACGGATGCAGTGACATCGCACACCCCAGATCAGATAGATCAGTCTTCAGGGGGGGAAAAAATCCTAAGAAAATCTGCTGATTGGAAATGGCAACAGGATGCGTGCACGAGGTGCGCGGATTTGCTTGTGCGAGCAGACGATTGACTGCGAACGATCGATCGAACGCCCCATCTGGTCCGCAGTCGTAGCACCAGCATTTTATTTTCAGCATAGAAAACGACAGCCTTTTCTTTTATAGTGCGAGCAGAGTGGCCTGGTCGCGGCGATGACGACGACAATACGGGGCAGAGGGCTCGCCCCCTTGCAAGATCGCGAACGAGCGAGCGGCGTGTGGTCGCTGAATAGTCTATGTTTGCTCTACTTCTAATTTATTAAGCCAAAACCGTGCTTGAGCAGGCAATACTTTTCAGCCGAAACCAAGCTTGAGCAGGCAATAAAAGAATGCCACGCAAATTCGGCAAGCGGTTTCAGACGGAAACAGCAGCGAACATGAGCAGTCGCCCACGGATTCAGTCATCTGCCTAGTATCTCCATCGGTGTGCAGCGTTAGTTGGTGCCTGCGCGTTGATTCTGAGATTCATCAGTCATACTATTTACCACTTAAATATCTTGTCTGCCCGGTTGCCCTCGAGCTCGATATTTTATTTTATTTTTAGGAAAGAGCTCGATATTTATGACCGACAAACGAACTAAACCGAGCCACAAGTGTCAACAACACAGGCCGGAGTTCTCCAAGCCTGCCAGAACTGACTGGAGAAAGAAAGATGGAACAGTCAGGTTAAACTTCGCTTTCTGTAGTTCTGGAACTATACATAAGACTTCCCGGCAACGGGTGAGCTTTCGTCAGTGAGGTTAAACTCCGCTTTCGGTACTTTAGGACCTACCTTAAGACTTTTCCGGCAACGGATGGGCAAAGCTCATCCATGTGTGCTATCAATTCATTCTTTTAGTGTGAAGTATTCTTATGATGGCGCTCCTTCATTCACTAAAGTCTAATGCCCATAAAAAATCTAAAAAAATCAATAGCTCAAATTTATTTGAGGTATTACCTCCTAACAAATAAAGAGAGTACACTTAAAGATAGTAAACTGGGAACGGCATCTCTTCAACATAATTTCAGTCTCAATTCAGGAGTGGAAAGACACTCTCAATAATTATAAGTCTCAATTCAGCTCAAGAGTGGAATAGCACATCACAAAAATCAAGAAGAATAGGTAAAAGAAGGCATCAGAAACTGGGCACCAGACAGAAAATTAGAAACTGGGAACAACATCTTCAAACTCATTTTCAGTAAAGTTTAATGGTTATCTCGAAGTCCCAATTCAGCTCAAGGGGGAGAAAAACGACCTTGGGAAAGGACTGACAAGAGCACTCTAGTGGTCACCTGACCACACAAAAACTTGAGTTCTACAACCATATACACTTCACCTCTGTTGCCAACTAGAGCCCAAAGCAAAAAATAAGATCAGGCTGCAAGCTGCATTTGGTCTAACATCCCTAATGTGAGTACCTCCACAACATCTACAGTCTCATCTCTGAGACCTGACCACCCTCTCCTGCTGGAACCCCTTCCCTTTTGGATAGATGAGCACCGAGTCGATGCACAGCCCGCCTTTTTGTGTGCGTGCAGTCAATCTGCGCCATGGAGAACTTCAGCTTCATCAGCTGGTCAGGCTTTGAGGACACAAAATCACCAGCATGGTACAGGACCCAGCTCCCGGGCTCCTCCAGGTAGCACTGAGATAATGCCTGCTGCCCGTCGGAGGTCGATAGCTGGAAGCGCACAGGCTTCTTGTCCCAACCATGAACATGCTCTGAGGTGCAATGGCGGCGGCCAAATCGTTTGTAGAACTTCCCAAGATGGACCCTAAAATACAAGCTATATGTTCCAACAGGGAAGCAGAAATCGACTTCACCAACCACCTCAAACCACCAGATTTGCTGAAGGTAGGCTACAGACTGGAATCTGCATGATAAAATCAATAACTATTGGTCAGATATTTGACTTTAATTCCAACAATATGATACCAACTATACTTATGATCAACTAGAAATTTAAACCAAGGGCCTAATTGGTTGGCTTGCCCAACCAAAACCATGGCATGCCAAAATTGAAGTCATTGATTGGTTTATCGCCAAAGAATTGGCCATGGCCAGAGTTTTTGCAAGTGTAGAGAAAGTTATTAAATAAACCACATAAAAGAGAAAATTGTTCTAAAGAGGCAATCAGCTCATGTACATCCTAACACTTGACAACATGTATGCATCGACATCGACATCTATTATATTTCAGTGTAAATAAGCTTATGCATATCTTAAAATAATAAATACATACAATGATATGAGACCATGTATGAATCCATATCAATCATTATCTGGAAAAAGTACACTACTTTGAAAGCTGAATATTATAAATGAATGAATGGCATGCTTAGCAATACTAGCAAAGAAAAAAAAGGAACAGGTCAATCACACCATGAGTAAATATCTTCAGCCCATTCCATCGTAATTAATGCCACCAAATCATCTTTGTTTTCAGAAAACTATCATAAACTGAACAAACCAATATTAGTAAACGAGATATCAAAGCCATATTCACCTTGATTCTGAAGTTGGCATGTGTTGCCAGTATCTTCTGTCATCAATCCCAGTAATCACCAGTGCTTTGGACGACAGTGCCATACAGATCATGCCTTTGCTCTTGTCCAACCAGAATTCCTACAATTTGCAAGCACATACACTTTTAGCTATGCTGTTCTTGTTCTACCACCAAAAAAATTATACACACACTACTACTAGGCCTAAAATAGTGATATTCTACACACGACAGCAGTTCAAATCACTGAAACTAAAGATGGGAAAAAAAAACTATTTTCTGAACACCAATTTACCTGCCAGTAATCTTAGTCTGCCCAAAACAAAGAACGCAACTTTCAAAAGGAAAAGTGGCTTATTTCAATTCAAAGGGTACTACTGCAATAAGTATTGAGCCTGTTCTTCCCTAATCTCCGATTGAGATCAGAAGAATGTTCCAGGGGTCACAACTAAGGAGGACTCGGTCATGGGCACAGGAAAGATGAACAATCCAAGGAAGACAGCTTCGAGTCCTCCAATAATTTACAGAACAGAACCGCCGCCCATATAATTTCCATGTCCCTCCCGTAACAAAAACCACAGAAATCCACGCAAAAAAAAAGGAAGCAAAGTAGTATCTCACCTTCTGGCCGTCACCGAAAGGCACAGGCCTGGCGAGCCTGGCATAGATCTCTTTCTTGCCGGCCCGCCGTCGCCTCCGCCTCCCCTCCTCACCGCTCCCCACGAACTCCATGAGGTAGCTGTAGTTCTCCGGCAGCTTGGCCTCCCAGACGAAGTCTGCCCCCGCGGCGCCACGGAACGCGTGGTTGAGCCGCGCGAGCCTGCAGATCTCCGGCGGGTCGAGGCGGAGCAGCACCTGGGCGGCGCAGAGCTCCGGCAGGTCTCCCAGGCCCACAGCAGCAGGCCCGGCAGCCGCCGCCTCGGCTCCGTCCATCCCGAGTAGGACCGACACCCACGCCCCCATGCCCCCGCGCCGCCTCCAGTCGCAACGATTTTTTCCTGTCCCGGCTTCCGCAGATGAAACCGAATCTCGTGCCCGTCGCCGGATCAAGCTGAGTCTCCGCTAGTACCTTCTTGCCTCCACGGCTCGCAAGCCACGATCCCCCTCAATCCCGGCCACCGCGGATGGACGGAGCTCTCCACGGAATGCAAAAGAAAATCCCCCGCGAAATCGATGAACGCGCGCGCGTGTGTCGTCGGCGAGAGGAAACCGCTAGCTTTGGGAAATTGGGACCGGGGAAGGAGGAGGGCAATATTTAAAGAGGAAGGTGGGACGCCAAAATAGACAGAGGGGGCGTCGTTGATTGATATTGTCTTATCTTAGCCCAAACGCTATTAGTACTCGTAATAATTACAGGTAAGTCCTTTGTTAGGGACCTTTCTGTAACTGTGTGCTGACTTGGACACGTGAGGAGGGTTTATTTTGCAAAAGTGAGGCTAATCTGAGATTTTGTCATTAATGTTAGCAGATTGGGTTAACTATAATTGTGTGCCGCGGCCTTTCGGGGTAGGTGGACGCGGTCCATGCACCAGGCGGCTGTCTGGCGCCTATGAGGCCACGCGTCAGTGATAGGGTTCATGGGCCTTGACATGTACTAGGCGCAGCAGGGCGATGCTGGTAGGACGCTGCGGAGTCGTATGACTGGACACTTCTACAGAGGTCCCTACGGCCGCGTGCATGGGGGCAGCTCATGACAGCCTGGAAAGTCAGCCGCATATCTACAATAGGTACGTATATACGGTTACAAACGTATACTTGCCCAGAAAAGGAAACTACACTCACTGTACGTACAATACTTGTACTCAGGCAGTAAAATGGGTTGTTAAAGAAAACAGGTCGTAGCTGCACGCTTAAATTTGTGGTAATAAGAAGAGTAACGTGGGTAAGTATGTACACGTGACGTACGGTGTCGACCTTATCGTACACAACAGTCGTTGGGTGACTTCAGGTGCATGCGGCTACCACTTTTTTTTTTCAGTTGCAGGGTTTCTCGAAAGTTCCGTGCCTCGAACAGTTCTGTTCCTGGCAGGATTCTGCCTACCACATGGTTGTACAGTACGTTTATCACTGTTCAGTATTATCAAAGCACTGTCAAGTGCGTATTTGCACTGTACAGTACGCTAACTAATGTAGTACAGTACCATTAGGCAGTGCTATATACGGCAGGCGTGTGCGTGTCAAACGTCGTGTTGTACTCCTAGCCATCTCTCGCCTCTACTAAACTTCATCCATTCTTATTTGTTTCCTCATAACCAAAAAAAATAAGATAAGAGATTACCATGCTTGCTCATACAAATGATCCACGTTGTTTTCGTGCAGGACATGAATCGATTAGGTAAGAGATCGGCAATGGACCGAATTAATGTCGCTCTCGATCAGCTGCTCTGCGATAGATAGTAGTAAAACCAGATGGGTCGATCAATCCAACCAGACACGTACACTAACTAGTTTATGGCAACGTTCGCGCTCCCCGCCGCGTCACTCGCGCGTCGAGGCTCGATCGGGAGCAGTGCGCCGGCAGCCCGTGCCTGCCGAGCCCCGAGCAGGGCAAGACGGCTACGGCTATTCAAAGCGGAGCTCGCCCGACGTGGCGCCGCCGCGCTGGCCGGTGGTGGCATGCACACGTCGCGCGCACTGACGGTGGTGGGAGTTCTGGATGCCTGGCTGGTTCGCCGAGCATTTCTACCGTGCGACCCGACCCGCCCCCCCTCCACCCGGCACCAACAACGGGACAAGAGACGTGACAGGTCGGCCCCGTCCGTCTCGAAGCGTAGGTCGGTCGGTCGGTCCGATGCATCGCCCGCCAGGGTCACTTTCGGTTCGTTCGGTCGCTCTGGGTAAGTAGTCATTCCTCCGTTTTAGGAGTAATTAATAGTTTGTTGCAAAATACGGAGGCAATCAAATCTCCGGCTGGGAATGGAAATGGAGGGGTCTTCTTCCTTGGATTACCTGACGTGTACCTTTAAGGTGCATGATTTGGATATTATGTTTTGGAAGAGAGAGGCCACGTCGGTTAGTACGTGGAAGGTTATCGTTAGTGATGGAAGTCGTGTCCTGCATCTACTCTACCAGCGATGATTGCGTTCAGTCTCATCTGATCATCCTTCTTGCCAAAGTAAATTAGTCATCACAATGGAAACTATAAATTTACTCGGGCACGAGACTATTATGTTTAGAATTGAGAAATACGTAACAAAAATGCAAGCGAATAAAACTAACGCAGTTAGATAGAATGCCTCACATTTCAATGATCATTAGAGGTGCTCGGCTCCTCTAGCTAGCTGCAACTACCGTAATCTTCCGCCAAATGCAGTTGGAGCCAATAACCCTTCTCCAAAGATTATTGTTCTCTTAGCTCTAACAAAAGTTAGGGGATGTTTTAATGTGGTCTGATTACCTTGTGACATTATTCAGAGGAGGCCGATGAAGATTTTTTGAGCTTCACTGACTTTATTTATTACAGTGTACAAGATCCAAATAATTTAAATTCATTTCGGGGAGGATAAAAAATACCAAACCAGAAATGTTTGTTGGAGCTCCCTATTCATTTGGTTAAGTGATAAGAACAAATTCTATGACAGAAAGTACTTCTTTTGGATTCCTAAAAGTATAAGGTGAATATGTAAATCTACGAGAATTGAATTACAGGAAAACGTTGTTTTCGCTCAAGGCTCCTAGTTTATTGTAGCAACGAAAAACACTACCAGAGAAAAGGGTTTTCCTATGGTTTTAGTTTTTTCCTGTTGATTCTCACCAAAGAGTCAAGAGAGTTAGAAATTTATGTCGGATGCATGAAAACCGTCAGGATGATGCCCAGTACTCAAGTCGGCTCTTTGAAACTGACAAAAACTATGAAAGGCGCCATCAGGAACACAAATGTCTAATTTCGAACCAACAAGAAACCTCTCTCGCTTGGGGTCTCACAGAAAATTTGATGACGTGCCCAATCTACAGTGTTGTGGGTCCCACATTGAGAAATGAAATTGGCAAACCATAGCTACACACCTATGGCCCGACCCGTTCTATTCTCCTTTGCCCGCCGGCTCCTCCCAAACTCTTGAACTAGCATGAACTTTTATCTGTTGTGCAGTTTGCACTTTTAAACCAATTTGGAGTCTAGTAGTAACTTTGTTTCTATTATGCCTAACGCTTTGGGGAGAATAATGTCAGGCTAGTTCAAGGGTTTGGGACAAATGGATGGGACAAAACTAATTCCCGTCCAAATTTTTCCTGTCGGTTTGGGTGATAGGAAAGTGATAGTGTTCAATGTTGGCTTATAGTTCCAGATAGGGATTCCTATTGGCCACGCTGTGAGTAGACACAATTTGGATGGCCAACCTAGAACCATTAGGAATCACCCGTCAAGAAAAGTTTCCTGTTGGCTAGGTGTCAGGCCTGTCGAGACGTTCTTATCGGCGCATTCCTAATGGATGCCCGTCAGGGAAATCATTTCTGATAGTTTTCAGCTCATTCGTAACGGGTTTTGGCCGATAGGTTTTTTTGCATGTTTGCTAATGAAAGGTGCAGTTCAGCCGAGTTGAGACTTGACTATGGTGCATGTGATTTAGCAACTACCTTGTTATACACTCCCTAAAGTCAACAAATAATCATTTTCTATAAAATAATAATAGCTAGAGGTCTTCTTAAATCTTTTTGTGGAGGTGCACTAGAACCTCTGTCAATTAAAAGTCGAATCCAACAGTTCAAACCACAACTCACCATCATATTGCTTTTCACGGCTTGTATCGGTGGCGGATGTAGGATTGATGGCAGAGGGCTGCTTCTAGGTCGACAAATAAACTAACATTCTAGAGTATTGGTTCGCGCCTCTATCGCGTGTGTCGTTGCTCAAGTTCATGTGTCGCTCCTGCCATGCAGCCTTCGGCTTGCCTCCATTGTCTTCGCATCACACGCACGCGTGGTCACTAGTAGAGAACCTCACATCGATGACAAAACGTTTGTCACGGAAGATGCCACATTCGCCACCGAAAAGGTTCCCCGACGAATTAGTGATGAATTTGAAATCGCCATTGAACACGCGTCACATTTGACCATCTATGACAAAATGGTCAAATTACGTCATAGAAGTGATTTTTTCCATGACGAACAAGTAACGTCATGTAACACCTTTCTTTCTATGACCAAGATGAAACGTCACAGATATATCGTCATGGAAGTGTCCACCACGTGGCACCTTGCAACGTGGCAGCTGATGTGGCGCCACCCAAACGTGCTTTAGGTGGCGACACGTGGCAGTGTCTCGTTGTGACACGTGGCAGTTTCAGGTGAAGACACGCGGCAAGTTTAGGTGCCGACACATGGATGCTTCTTGTGTTGACACGTGGTCGTTTCTGTTGCGACACGTGGCGGCGTCCGAGCGGCGACACGTTGAGCATTACGAGGCGACACGTGGTGCTTTCTTGTGACAACACGTGGTTTGTTCCTGTGGCGACACGTAGTGCATTATTGTCAAGACACGTGGTGCGTTTCTGTGGCGACACATGGTGCGTTCTGGTGACGACACGTGGTTTGTTCCTGTGGCGACACGTGGTGCGTTTCTGTGGCGACACGTGGTGCATTCCCTTTGCGACACGTGTTGCTTTCAGGTGGCGACACGTGGTGAGTTCCGATGGCGACACGTGGTGCATTCTTGTAACGACTCGTGGTGTGTTCTTGTGGGGACACGTGGTGCTTAGAGGTGGCGACACGTGTGAAATCTCATGTTTGGTTTTGGAAATTGATGACACACTTGTGGACTAATCCTTTGCTCTAAGTGAAGACTATGAGATAGGATTAGGTGGTTGACAAGGAGCATGATGATCATGAACATGAACAATGTCGGTGGACTTGATGGATCGTCAAGCTCGGTGATCGGCTTGAGAGGAACCCGGGAGATCAAGGCAAAGGTATCTTGATAGGGTTTTCCTTTTAGTGATCAAGACACGATAGAGCGTGTGATCACATTATAGGATAGATAGCCGACTATCAAGAGGGAATGCCACGACAATCCTTTGGTGAAGTGCTTCTAGGTCCAATTGACTTGCATATTGCATTTAGGACAATGAGAGCACTAACTTCGATCTTGCCTAACTTATCGACGTGCTAACATTGGTGATAACGTGGTCATCTTGACGTGTTGGCAACCCTTGGCAAGAGGCGAAGCAAGTTTGAAGCAAAGAGCAAAGAAAAAGATGAAGATGCATTTGTGGACAGGCGCACGGACAGGACGGTGAGCGGCGACGGACGACCGACCGGTGGCTTCTCGGTCGCGAGTCCGATCAAAATAATGAAAAGGGTGTAATCTGGCTCGGCTCGGATTGTGACCGGACGCCGGGCACGGAAAGCCGGATCGACGCTTCCGGTGTCGACCGAACTCGTGGATCGGACGCCGCGGAGGGTGCCAAACCGAAGTGGGCTCGAGCTTGTCGGATGCGCCAGGAAGCACCGACGGACCCACGCCGGACCCGCTTGGTGGTTCCGGCCAAGGCCCCCGTCGTCTTGAGAGAGCAAATTTTTGAAGGCAACGGCTCTTTTCTTTGAAGGAGGCTATATATATGTGTTTGGCCGGTTGCAAGCTTTCTCTCTTACACATTTGAACACTCTAACTTGCTATTGAGCTTGTGAGACTCCTCTCCACTCATCTCCCCATCACTAACTCGAATTCTTGGTGAGATTGAGAGTGATAGAAGTGCATTGCATCATCGGTTGCATCTAGAGGCACTTCATCCTTGGAGAAGCCGCGGGATTCTTGTTTTCTTGGGAATTTGCCCGGTTCCCTAGCGGCTTGGAGCAAGAGGCGGTGTTGAGCTCAAATGGAGCTTGTTTGAGGCCACACCGGTGGTGATTGTGAGGGGTCGTTCCTTACCCCGCGGGAGATTCACGAAAGGAGCACTAGCGGATTGCTCGTGGCTTGTTGGACCCTCTCTTGTGATCGTTTGCTTGAGCTCCCATAGGGGATTTGGCATCGGCCATTGCTTAGCATAGGTCAAGTGAGTGTGTCGCCACAACGGGGGACTTAGCGTGCCGGCAAGCACGTGAACCT
Source organism: Hyparrhenia diplandra (assembly GCA_015847255.1). NCBI lineage: Eukaryota > Viridiplantae > Streptophyta > Magnoliopsida > Poales > Poaceae > Hyparrhenia > Hyparrhenia diplandra. The sequence continues at coordinate 168,989 of JADLZK010011645.1, forward strand.
CGGTGAAAAATCATCGTGTCTTTTGTCTTGAGCTCGTTGGAGATTTCTCATTGTACACGGTGATTGGCATCATCCTCTACACTCCACCGTCGGTATATCGATCACCCTCTCTAGCATTTACATTGATATACTTGTGTAGAATTGCCTAGGTTGTTTAGTTGTTTAGCTTGCTAGAATTGTTTAGCTCCTAGTTTATGCTTTGAGGAACGACATATCAAAAGTTGGGATCGGTCAAGTAGATTTGACAAGGTTTTGACAATGAGTTTTTAATCATTTTTAAGTCATTGACAATGCCATTTTTGGAGATAATTATCTCTTAATCTGAGCAGCTAATGACAATGGGCTTTTTATGAAAATTGAAGATTGATCGGTGGAGAACATTTTTGCTTCTTGGCCCATCACCAAATTCAGCCTAGAAATGGCCCAAAATCGAGCCCGATCGGCCCATTTTCTCACTCGCTAGGTGTTCGTCGAATTGCCGCAATGGCCGACGCGCGTGCCCCATGGGCGCCGTAGCTTCCAGAGAGCGCCGCGCCATTGCCACGCCCCGCTGCGTCGCCGCGCGGGGTCCCTTGTTGGGTTGAGAGGCCGAGGACGAGTTCCCCACTCCCTCAGCTCGCTCTCCAAGTCCCTTCGCTCTCTCTCCCTCACCGCGCGCGGAGCTGGGCGCCGTCCGCCATGGCCGGCCGAGCTCCATGGTCGTCGCCGTTTTCCCTCCATCCCAGCCACCACCGCTCCGTGAGCGTCCCCGCTCGCCCTCGCCCTATTCCGTCTCTCGTAGCCCCTCGCCGCGCTTGCAAGCCGCCGGGCGTTGTTGCCGCCGCCGCCGAGCCACCGACCCGGCTGCGCGCGTGGCCGGGCTACTATGGGCTGCCTCCGGCTGGGGCTAGGGCCGGGCGTGGGTGTGGCTTGACACCGCCGTGGCTCGCCGCCGCTCCTCCGCGCCGGGCGGTCGGCCGCGAGGAAAGCCGTCGTCGTTTTCCCTCCCTCGTGTGTTCCAGATCGAAGGAAGAAGAAGAGAACGAAGGAAGTAGAAGACGGAGGACCAACATTCAAATAAAATATTTTCCGGGATTCCCAATGTAAATTTCTTAACTCTTTTAAATAGTGTTTCGCACTGTTTGTAATTTCGGAAAAGTTTAAGGTTTTTTTTTTTATAAAAGTGCAAAGTCAAGGCCCGGATAGGTTGTTGGGCCGACCTTTCACTGTTCATGTGGGCCGGTCTGGTACCGCTCAATCTGGGGCGAATGACTTCAGGCCCGATGGCCTTTTCTTTTTAGCAAATGAATTTTCAATTTTTTTTATATATGAATAGTATCTATTTTTGTTATTTTCATATAAATTCAAATACTTGCTTATAAATTCTGCAAATTTTTTGTGTAGCCTTCCTATGAGTATGTCTACCCATGAAAAATTTGAAACTTTGATTTTGAGTAGTTTTTGCATGATTCAAAAATACAAATTTTAATTGAAAAATGCATCTTCCATGATTTTTAGAAAATAAAATAGTTATTCAAAAAATCATGAAAATTTATTTGGTGCTGTTTATTGCTATGTCCTACTTGTATAAAAAGTTTGGAGCCATTTTGAGAAAGTTAATTTATTTATTATTTAATGCTTTATTTATTTAATTGGTAAATGAGATGATTAGTGTTTTTCGACTTAGGTTTTGTGTGACATTCGGTTTGTTTTGTGAATCCTAAACCATACCACAATCAAATGGTCCTTGAGAATTCCTTAGGTAATGGTGATGATATCTTGTAGAGTAGTTCAACAAGTTGGTTTTGTTGGGTTGCAACTTTATCGTGAAGGAAAGTTATACTCAATTGTTTATTATTTCATGCATCATCACGCATCATGTTTACCATTCCATCACGCTAAAGCATGCATCATCATCTACGTGTAGAGTATACGAGAGTGAGTCGGATCGTGTTGATGAAGCTTTGGAGAAGGTTTTGATATGGTTCGCGATGATCAAGCTTGAGGAGAAGATCCGTCCGTCGACAAGGATAATGTCAAGTTTGACTTCGATAATCTTTATTCAGAACCGACTTTCCCCGCAACACGAGGCAAGCCCCGGTTACATTAAACCCTTCCTTGATGTTTTAAAAGCTTTATACCACTTAATGTTTATGATATATTGCATTAAGTAATTAGGAGTTGAGTGATAACCTAATTGCCGCACTTTCATCCTTGATTATTGCTATACCATTCTTGTTAACCTGTTTAATTTTGAAAATGCTTAGTGATGCTTAGCCATGCTTAATTAGTTAGACTTTTTGAGTCAAAATGTGCTAAGTATTCAATCATAGCCCGAATGGGCGGTTGTTGAGAAAGGATGCTATGTTATGAAACCATATTGGAATATGGTGTTTAACTTGAGACCGGTCGGGTAATTTGCACCGAGAATGGAGTCTCGGTGTAGTATTTCCGCTTGTCGATTAAGGACCGTTTCGTTGTAAGCAATGTGGATCGAGACTTTGGAACGCAAAAGCGCGCTGAGGTCTTTTGACCAATGGCACGCGTCGATGCGGGCGTCGCCCGGGACGGTCGAAACTAGTCGACCACATACTCGGTAAGCCCGATCTCGGGGTGTCAAATCGGAAACGCATAACGGCGGCGACTTGGGAGTGGAGAGATGGCGGGAGTAGCGTGTACACTCGTGGGTTAAAGTCCCGGATGCCCGTGGGTTAGATTCCCGGGGTGTGAGGTGTCTTGTGCTCTCGGGTGGCGTGGGGACGCGGTTCCGTTTTGAGTATCTAAGAAAGGGTTGATATATGCAAGCTTAAGTGCTACATATGTCGTGTGGAAAGAACTTCCCAGTGGGTTAATCGATTTCGAAATCGCCGTGCTTCTCGGACATGGAGACTCGGTTTCCCCTTAGATCGTAGATTAATTATGAGACAATGAAGAGTTGGAATAAGTGATGGAATATCTAAGAAGTGTGTGCTCTAGTGTAAGATCACCTAGAGTAGGTGAGACACTAAATTGGGATTAAAATATTGAAAATAAGGATTCACTACTAGTAAGCTTTTCGCAAAAAAAGAGTTCTTGATTCTTGCTAAAAGCCTTACCTTGAATCCTATTAGATCAACATTCTCGAGTCTTCTCCTATTTTCTTTAGTCGAGTAAGTCTTGTTGAGTACTCCGCACTCGGGGTTTGTTAACCCTTGTTGCGTGTCTTCGACTCGTCTTTGTTTAACCAAGGTTATGTCGGTGGGCTCGACATGATGGGGTGTCTTCTAGTTCTACCTAGCTTCCACAAATAAGTTAAGTTTACTCAAATGTAACTTATTCATAATTTGTAAAATTAATGTTATTATTCTTCCGACTCGATCTATATTTTTTGTAACAAATGTTGTAATGTTGTAGTTACTCCTTTGTTGATCTGGTATGAGTTATCAACGGGGGCTTCTTAAGTTATCGGGTGTATGTTGACGGTCACTAACGACACATTTTTAACGTCAACATTCTACCAATAAGGGGTTGAAACTATACCTTACTACACACATATACATTTATTATTGACATAATTCCACTTGTAGTGTCCAAATTCTTATTGTGCAGATTTGTATAAGAAACAAGTGGAATTTGTACCAAAAAGGCGCCTCCCCGAAAGCGCATTCCCGAAGAACATCAAGCCCAAGGGAGAAATGGACCAAACACGCAGAACCGGGCCGAGCAAACACCACCACACAACTTTTCAAGCCCAAACACGCCCAGCTGCCAAGGTCGGCCCGAACCGAGCCCCGGACAGTGCGCGCGCACCACTGTGCGCCTCGCACCCATCCCGAGGCGGTTCGGGCCTAGGTTTGGCGAGGCGGTACATTACCTTCCATAAGCGGGTCGGCCGACGTTGGATTGTCGGTTCAAGCAGATTTGGAAGGTGCCCAAGGACTGCTTTTGGCTCCTTCCATATGGGGAGGGACATTTTCCAATGAGCACCCTCTCCTCTACCTATAAAAGGAGGCCCTCTCCCCTCATTAAACACACACCTCATAATGTAGCCTCTCTCTTCTTCTTCTTCTTCTTCTTCTTCTCCCTTTCTTCTTCTTCTTCTTCTTCTACTTCTTCTTCTTCCTCTTCTTAGTAGGATTAGTAGTTTAGGATGTGGAGCTAGGCAAAGCTACCAAGGAGGGCTTGGCTCCTTGGAAGATGGATTCAGGGAATAAATCTTTCTATGGTATTCTTCCAAAGCCTTGCTCTTATCTTATCTTGGTTGTGCATTAGGATTAGAGTCTTCATGTTATTTCTATACCTCGTGATTTATCCTATGATCTAACATGTTGTTCTTGACATGATCATGACACATGAACTAGTCTATAGTTTCTATGTTGTGATATCGTCATATAGAACTTTATGCTTAAACCATTCATGCAATATAATTGGGTAGTGTCGGGATTTGTCCGTATGGCGGTTCGTTGTGTCCTTCGGGGCTTGCTCGTGTCCTATTCCGTCCATCCGTAGGGTGGGGGCCATGGGGACATGGTAGTGTCCTAGTATGGACGTGATGTCCGGATGCCGGTATCCTTCGAATATGAGTGCATGCCACGGTTGAGGGGGGTAGGTGGCTTGGTCGTGACAAGCCTTGACCGTCCCCTTGAAATCCCCCCACGTTCGTGTGTCTTTGTAGGAGTTCGTAAATGCTTTCCATTAGGGCGGATGCTCGGGAGGTCTCCCCGTCCATTTCATTCTCGGCTCCGACCTCCCGCTCATGCGTGTTGCCCGACTATCAACCGGTTCTATGCACGACCATGACTAGAATCTATGTATGCTCCACTTAGGTCTTTCTTTATTCCTTACTTATCTTTATCCTAGAGTTTGGCTTGAGTGAGTGTGTCAAGTTATCCCTTTACCGTTCCCTTATATCCCCTGTCATGAGCATTGGTCCTTTACACAGTCATGTTATCTTGTTCATGTCTCTATTAGATCCTTTTCCACCATGCCTTCCTTTGGGAAAATATAAATAACGATACCTCGAATACTTCGGGTGAAATGCTACAATGATAGATCCGTGCGCTTGCGGATGAATATCTTATTTGGCAAGGTCTATCATCGTTGATGTACCTAGTGTTATCACCAACACGGTGGTTTCACTTAGAAATGTCAACGACGCATTTTCTCGGGGCGCCGTTATTAGAGATGGGTTCTTGTTGTTTCTAGTGATTGCGCTTAAGAAATGCAACGGTGTATCTCGCAGACAATTTGTCAAAGGTCTTTGGGACAATGACGGTGCGGGTGGGCTTATTTGTAATTAGGAGGTTACGTTACATCACCCCCTCTAGCCATTAGGACCTTTCAACGTGGTGCTTTCCTATGTCGACACGTGGTGCTTTCCTATGTCGACACGTGGTGCTTTTCTGCGCCGACACGTGGTCTTACTGTGTTCCTCCAGCTTGCGACACGTGGACTACCAGTGTTCCGCCAGCTGGCGACACCTGGTTATGCACCAGTGTGGCTTATTCACAGAGCACATTTCACATAGGATTTGAGCACAAATACCAAATTCACAGATAACTTAGTGCTGCAAGCACAACTCGGCGCACACTGATTCACAACTCACGAGGTTCAGCTAACACAAAATCACGAGACAAGTTCCAAGACTTGTTCACGGCCGACACACAAGTTCACAGATTCAACAAAGGCCTCAAATTTGTAGGAGGCTCTATGGGAATCATGGCGGTAAGGGGGCTCAAGCCCCCCCCCCCCTCATAGACGTGGGAATGGATCGACATCCATTATCCTATTAATGATTATCCACTAAAGTCCAATATAATATTGACTCTCATCCTGTCCAATTCATTTACAAGCTATTGTCATCTAATCTTGTCCAATCCAACAATGCATTAGTCTACAAACATCCAACCAATCCATCAAGGCTAGATAGCGAGGTCCATGTCAAAATTAGATCTCATCCTCTTGAGAAAAAAATCAAATCGAGAAACTAAGTGCCCACGATCGACCGCCCCCACCCTCAACGTGTCGCCTCGCGACGTGCTCGGCCACTTCCGCCCACGCCCGCGACCATCCTACGCCAACGCCTGCGCCATAGAACGTCGCCGCCGTCACCACCCGCACCTTCCATCGAGTCGCATGCGCAGCGGGCGCCCAGCCCCACACGCCGCGAGCTTGTCTTCGGTGGCCGGTGGTCGCAAGGATGTGGCCAAACCGGGCGCGGGAAAGCATTGCCTCGGGGCGGCGGCCGGAGGACACCGACCATGGGGCAGCCGCCCCCCGTCGTGGATCTTCCACAATGTTCGCCGACTCCGCAAGCAACGAGATGCGTCCCGGTTCTAGGTGCATGGGAGAGGCACCGGGTCGCTCGGATGGATGTGGCCTAGTCGCCCGGCTGAAATCTCATGTTTGGTTTTGGAAATTGATGACGACACTTGTGGACTAATCCTTTGCTTTCGGTGTGTGACTTAAGAAAGGATTAGGTGGATGACAAGGAGCATGATGATCATGAACATGGACGATGATGATGGACATGATGGATCGTCAAGCTCGGTGATCGGCTTGAGAGGAACCCGGAGATCAAGGCAAAGCTATACTTGATAGGGTTTTTCTTTCGATGATCAAGACACGATAGAGCGTGTGATCACACTATAGGATAGATAGCCGACTATCAAGAGGGGATGCCGCGACAATCCTTGCATGAAGTGCTTCTAGGTCCAATTGACTTGCATATTGCATTTAGGACAATGAGAGCACTAACTTCGATCTTGCCTAACTTCTCGACGAGCTAACATGGATGATAACGTGATCATTTCGGCGTGTTGGCGACCCATGGCAAGTGGCAAAGCAAGATTGAAGGAAAGAGCAAAAGAAAAGAAGAAGATGAAGTCGTCGAGGCGGCCGGGACGACGAGGTGCTGGCCGGGACCGCGGCCGGTGGCTCCGATTCGGCTCGCAGAGCTCGCAGCCAGCGCATTTCACCGGGACGCTGGGATCGGACGCGGGACCGGGACGCTTCCCGGTGCCGACCGGATCCGCCCGGACGGACGCCACGAGGGGAGGGTGCGGCTGTGGGCCCAACCCTTGTCGGTTGTGACCGAGCGGTGTCCGGACTCATGATCGGACTCATTGGGTGAGTCCGGTCGGTCGCGTCCGGTCACCGAAAAAGAGCACAATTTGAAGGCAACGGCTCTATCTCGTGGTGGAGGCTATATATATGGGTTTGCCCGGTTTCATAGTCTCTCTCTTGCACATTTGAACACTCTAACTTGCTAGTGAGCTTGTGAGACTCCTCTCCACTCATCTCATCATCACTAATTCGGATTCTTGGTGAGATTGAGAGAGATAGAAGTGCATTGCTTGCATCGGTTGCATTTAGAAGCACTTCATCCATGGAGAAGCCGCGGGATTCTTGTTTTCTTGGGAATTTGCCCGGTTCCCTAGCGGCTTGGAGCAAGAGGCGGTGTTGAGCTCAAGTGGAGCTTGTTTGAGGCCACACCGGTGGTGATTGTGAGGGGTCGTTCCTTACCCGCGGGAGATTCGCGAAAGGAGCACTAGTGGATTGCTCGTGGCTTGTTGGACCCTCTCTTGTGATCGTTTGCTTGAGCGCCCATAGGGGTTTTGGCACCGGCCATTAAGCTTAGCACACGTCAAGTGAGTGTGTCGCCACAACGAGGACTTAGCGTCTTCCGGCAAGCACGTGAACCTCGGTAAAAATCATCGTGTCAATTGTGTGCTTGCTCGTTGGAGATTTCATATTGATCACGGTGATTGGCTTCCACCTCTACACTTCATCGTCGGTATATCGATCACCCTCTCTAGCATTTACTTGATATACTTGTGTAGTTTTGCCTAGGTTGTTTAGTTGCTTATCTTGCTAGAATTGTTGGCTCTTAGTTGGTAAACTAGTTAGAATAGCTTGTTCACCTAGGAGTAATATAACGACCTAGCATTTGTGTGGACTTAGAGATATTAGAAATATCATCTTTTGCTTGTGGCTTGCATAGATAGATTGTAGCACCGCTCATTTAGCTTCGTCTCCTTATTTACTAATCAGGGTGCTTAGTGTTGTTGCAAGAATTTTTAATAGGCTATTCAGCCCCCCCTCTAGCCATTAGGACCTTTCAAGTGGTATCGAGCTAGGCACCGTTATTTGTGAGGCTTAACATCCTACGGTGACAAAATAGCAACGATGTTTCTTGTCAACAACACTAAGAAGGCGCCACCTTTCGATGGCACAAATTTTGCCTATTGGAAGGTTAAGATGACCGCACACCTCAAGTCAATCAATAGAGAAGTGTGGGTTGTCACGGAGAACAAGTTTGAGGTTGCAAAGCCCAATGAGCCAACCGCCGCCCGAAGAGAAGAAACTATATGCCAATGATGTGGCCGTGAGTGCTTTCCATGAAGCATTCAATGATCGAGTCTTTGAGCAAGTCAAGTCTCTCACAATTTCTCATGAGATTTGGAAGAAGCTTGAAGAATGCTATGAAGGTACCGAAGGCGTCAAGCAAGCCAAAGCATATATCAAGCTTGAGCAATTCAATAGCTTCAAGATGGAAGAAGATGAGAGCGTGCGAAAGATGTTTCACCGCATGCAAGTGTTGGTAAATGATCTCAATGCTCTAGGAGAAGAGATCAAGGATAAGACCTTCAACATGAAGTTCTTGAGGTGTTTCTTGGGAGAGGTTTGGGATGTTCATCACCGTGCTAGTGAGGACAAACTTGAAGGATTTGACTCCCAACCAATTGCTTGATGAGGTCATGACCGATGACTCCTATAGAGATGACAAGAAGAAGCAAGAGCTTATCAACAAGGCAAACAAGAAAGTCAAGGATGAAGAGAAGAAAGAGGACAAGAAGAGCTTGGCACTCAAGGCTAGCTCATCATCCAAGGGCAAGAAGAAGAAGGAAGAATCAAGTGATGAAGAGGATGGCACCTCTACAAGTGGGAGTGAAGTTAATGAACAATTGGCCCTCTTTGTGAGAAGATTGGGTAAATATGTGAAGAAGACATACATCAACAAGAACAAGAAGAAACAATCATCCAAGAAGAAGACCAAGGATGGCAAGAATGAAGGCAACATGACATGCTTTGGTTGCCATGATGATTGTCACTTGATTGCCGAATGCCCATATGATAGTGATGATGAGAAGGGCATCAAGAAAGTAAGAAAGAAGAATGATGCCAAGAATGAGAAGGAGAAGAAGCCCAAGAAGAAGAATGAGTCACATGTGGCTATGTGGGATAGTGATGGCTCATCCTCTTCAAGTGATGAAGAAGAGGAGAAGAAGAGCAAGAAGAAGGGACAAGCTCACCTTGCTATGCATGACAAGATCTCCCTCTTCGACACTCCTTCCTCATGCTTCATGGCTAAGGCCATCAAGGTACAATCTATCACTAGTGATGATGATGATGATAGTGATAGTGATAGTGATGATGAGGAGAAAACACTCACTAGGGAGGAATTGCAAAGCATGCTTGATGATTGCATTGTTATGTTCAAGCAAAGTAGAAAGGAATGCAAAGGCTTGCGTAAGGAAACAAAGAGCCCTAAACAAGAACTTGGTGAGCTTCGGGCATCTTATGAGAGTCTAGAGGTAGACCATAAGAAGCTTGAGAAATCTCATTCTAAGTTAGAGAAAGCTCATTCCTCTCTACTTGATGAGCATAAGTTGTGCCAAATTATTGAAAATGTTGATACATCCAATACAAGCACCATGTGTGACATTCTAGTTGATGAATCAACACCCAAGTGTGAGACCTCCACTAGCATTATCACTAGCACATCCATCACTAGTGAGGATAATGAAAACCCTATGCTTATTCATGAGAATGCTTGTTTAAAGAGGAAAGTAAAGGAGCTCAATCACTCCTTGGCTAAGGCCTATGGTGGTGAGGACCGCTTGCTTATATGCTTGGATAGCCAAAGGGCATCCTTATACAAGGAGGGCTTAGGCTATATCCCCAAGAAAGGCAAGGCCGCCTATGTGACTCACAAGACTCGTTTTGTGAAGAACAATGGTAGCTATTGCATAGCTTGCAAGTAAGTTGGTCATGTAGAGCAAAAGTACATGAACAAGAGGACCAATGTTACTTCTATCAAGCTTGATCATTCTTATATGCTTGTGAAGAAGAACAATGATGTTCGTGCTTGGTACATTGGTACACCATGGATGGGCTCAAAGAAGAAAGCCATTTGGGTACCAAAGGCCTTGGTGACTAATCTTGAGGGACCCAAGCAACATTGGGTACCTAAGAAGAATTGATCTTTGCTTGTAGGTCAATTATCGTGCCGAAGGAGAGCATTGGATAATGGATAGTGGGTGCACTCAACACATGACCAGGGGATTCTAATATGTTCAAGTCTATTAGCATCAAAGGCATTGATGAATATGAATCAATCACATTTGGTAATGACAAGAAAGGCAATGTGTTGGGACTAGGCAAGATTGCTATCACTCAAGAGAAGAGCTTATCAAAAGTGTTGCTAGTTGATCATCTTGATTACAATCTATTGTCGGTCTCTCAACTTTGTGACCATGGCTACAAATGCATATTCACAAGCAAAGAAGTTGAAGTGGTTAGTGGTGATGGTGCAAACATGATCTTCAAGGGATTTAGATATGGTGATCTCTACCTTATTGATTTCAACTCAAAAGAAGCCAAGTTGACAACATGTCTACTCTCAAAGGCTAGCAAAGGGTGGTTGTGGCATAGAAGGCTTGGTCATGTTGGAATGAAGCAATTGAACAAGTTGATGAAGCATGACTTAGTTAGAGGCTTGGATGATGTGAAGTTTGAGAAGAACAAACCTTGTGGAGCATGTCAAGCCGGCAAACAACATGGCAATGCACATCCAACCAAGAGCACAATGAGTACAAGCAAGGCATTTGAGTTGCTACACATAGACTTGTTTGGGCCAACATCATACTCTAGCATTGGTGGCAACAAGTATGGTTTTGTCATAGTTGATGACTACACTAGATACACATGGGTGTTCTTCTTACATGACAAGAATGATGTGTTTGAGCTTTTCAAGACATTTGTCAAGAGGGTTCAAAATGAGTTTGAGACATCCATCAAGAAAATTAGGAGTGACAATGGTAGTGAATTCAAGAACACAAGAATCGAAGAGTTGTGTGATGAGCTTGGAATTGGACATCAATTCTCACCAACCTACACTCCACAATCAAATGGTGTAGTTGAGAGGAAGAATAGAACCTTGATTGAAATGGCAAGATCAATGCTTAGTGAATACAATGTTAGCCATTTCTTTTAGGCCGAAGCAATCAATACGGCTTGCTATTGTAGCAACCGTCTCTATTGCCATGGAATGCTTGGCAAGACACCCTATGAATTGTTGAATGGAAGGAAGCCCAACATTGGTTACTTTAGAGTCTTTGGATGTAAATGTTATATTCTCAAGAAAGGCACAAGATTGGGCAAGTTTGATAAGAAATGTGATGAAGGGTTCCTTGTTGGATATTCAACCACAAGCAAAGCATATAGAGTTTGGAACTTGGGTAGTGGCAAACTTGAAGAAGTCCATGATGTGGAATTTGATGATGAAACCCAAGGCTCTCAAAATGAAGTTGAAAATCATGATGATGTGAGTGGTTCTAACTTGGAGAATGCCATGAGGAACATGGATATTGGTGATATTCGGCCAAGGCAAGTTGATGATGATGATGACACTCCAATGCCTACCACTACCATTGAAATCAATGCAAATGAAGCTAGCACTAGTGGTACTCAAGATGAAGATCAAGAGCAACAAGCTAGTCCATCTCCTCATCCTAGTCATCAAGTGCAAGTGATGCAACAATCCAACATTGCAAGGGATCACCCAAATGATCAAATTGTTGGTGATATCAATAGTGGAGTGGTTACTAGAAGAAGACTAGCATCTTTTTTTGTGCTCACCATGCCTTTGTAGCACAAGAAGAACCGGAGAACATTGAAAATGCACTCAAGAAGGAAGATTAGATCAATGCCATGCATGAAGAGTTGAACAACTTCAAGAGGAATGATGTATGGGAATTGGTGGAAAGGCCAAAGGACTATAATGTGATTGGAACTAAGTGGGTCTTCAAGAACAAGCAAGATCAAGATGGAATTGTTGTGAGAAACAAGACAAGGCTAGTAGCTCAAGGGTACACTCAAGTAGAGGGTCTTGACTTTGGAGAGACCTATGCACCGGTTGCTAGACTTGAAGCAATTAGAATCTTGCTTGCTTATGCATGTGCTCATGACATCAAGCTCTATCAAATGGATGTGAAAAGTGCATTCTTGAATGGCTTCATCAATGAGTTGGTGTATGTTGAGCAACCAGGGGTTTTGAAGATGAGAAATATCCCAACCATGTCTACAAGTTGAAGAAGGCTTTGTATGGCTTGAAGCAAGCACCAAGAGCATGGTATGAGAGGTTGAGAGATTTTCTCCTCTCTAAAGGGTTCAAGATGGGCAAGGTGGACACCACTCTCTTCACCAAGAAGATTGGCAAGGACTTGTTTGTGTTGCAAATATATGTTGATGACATTATCTTTGGGTCAACCAACCAAGAGTTTGTTTTGTGAAGAGTTTGCTAAGATGATGGCCAATGAGTTCGAAATGTCAATGCTTGGAGAGCTCACATTCTTTCTTGGACTTCAAATCAAGCAATTGAAGAATAGCACATTCATTAGTCAAGGCAAGTACATCAAAGACATGATCAAGAAGTTTGATCTTCAAGATGCCAAGTCAATGTCCACACCAATGGGAACAAATGGAAGCTTAGACCCCGACCCTAGTGGCAAGATGGTTGAACAAAAGAAGTATCGGTCCATGATTGGAAGTTTTGCTCGGCAACCCAAGATCAAGACCGGACATTGCATTTAGTGTGGGCATGTGTGCTAGATATCAATCCGATCCAAGAGAAAGTCACCTCAAAGCAACAAAGAGAATTGTGAGGTACTTGAAGGGCACACAAGATGTTGGACTATGGTATCCAAAGGGATCCAAGTTTGATTTGATTGGATATTCGGATTCCGACTATGGAGGGTGCAAGATCAATAGAATGAGCACAAGTGGCACATGTCAATTCCTTGGAAGATCACTAGTTTCATGGTCTTCAAAGAAGCAAAATAGTGTTGCTCTCTCAACCGAAGCCGAATACATTTAGTGCGGGAAGTTGTTGCACTCAATTGCTTTGGATGAGGTCAACATTGAAGGATTTTGGATTCCAATTTGACAAAGTCCCATTGTATTGTGACAATGAAAGTGAAAGAAAGATGACCCAAAATCCGGTTCAACATCCAAGAACAAAGCACATTGATATAAGACACCACTTCATAAGAGATCATCAACAAAAGGGTGACATTTGTATCATGGGCATTGGCACCGAAGATCAACTAGCCGACATATTCACCAAGCCACTTGATGAGAAGAGGTTTTGCATGCTAAAAGGAGAATTGAACATTATTGACTTCTCCAACTTGAGTTGATGCACCCCACTTATATGACATGCCTCTCCTTCGACAAACCCCAAGGTAAAAGTTGGTTGTCATGGCATTCATATATAGCTAAGGACTTGTTAGTGCATCTAGCCATCATGCAATTTAATAGGCTCATTCATGGAAAATAAAATGTTTTCAATGTATGTGTGGCACCACTATAGCTTTGAATGATTTTATGAACTAGTGGTGGCATATGACATGTTTATGTGCTTGCAATCCTAGTGTCAACTCTAGAAAATGCGCTATTGATGTGTATTCTAACATGGTGCAAGATAACCCTTATGTATATGAGGTGTGAAAAAGGTTATCCTTGGTTCAAACTTGAATACATGGAAAGGCAAGTGATCTAGATGAGACCACATGTGATATTTTGATTGACTTGATTTCTCTCTTTTACACATTTTTGGTGATTGTTGATAAAGGGGAGAAATAAGTCACAAAGATGTTGGAAAGGATCACACAAATAGGTGGAGCAAGCTCATAGACTATTTGTGCATTTGTTTGTGCATGATCCTAATGTGATGTTGCATTGGCAATCTAAATTCAATTTACATGATTGCTTGGTGTATGCTAGTTTTTGAAAATTGATTGGTGTATTAATCAACTAGCATGCATAGGATGTCTAGACAAAGCTCACATTTTAGCCTATAATGTTGATCTCATGGGGTATGTTGAGTTTTGATGAATGTCTAGATACATGATGCTAAGGACTCCGATGGTTTCACGCTTCAAAGGTCCAATTTCTAGAACCTTAGCATCTCTTTTGGTATTAGTATCTCTCCCCAAAGTTTCTATCCAACATATGTGCCAAAAATTGATCCAAACACATGGAAGCACATATGTAGGGGAGCTACTATTACCAAAACCGAACCTTGAAATGGTTGTCCAATCTTTGATTCATGATCAAATTCCTATGGGCAAGCAATTCAAGTTCAATTGAATTTTATTTCAAATCTTTGTGAGTTGATTGTCATCAATTACCAAAAAGGGGGAGATTGAAATCTCATGTTTGGTTTTGGAAATTGATGACGACATTTTTATGGACTAATCCTTTGCTTTAAGTGTGTGACTTAAGAAAGGATTAGGTGGATGACAAGGAGCATGATGATCATGAACATGGACGATGATGATGGACATGATGGATCATCAAGCTCGGTGATCGGCTTGAGAGGAACCCGGGAGATCAAGGCAAAGGTATACTTGATAGGGTTTTTCTTTCGGTGATCAAGACACGATAGAGCGTGTGATCATACTATAGGATAGATAGCCGACTATCAAGAGGGGATGCCGCGACAATCCTTGCATGAAGTGCTTCTAGGTCCAATTGACTTGCATATTGCATTTAGGACAATGAGAGCACTAACTTCAATCTTGCCTAACTTCTCGACGAGCTAACATGGATGATAACGTGATCATTTCGACGTGTTGGCGACCCATGGCAAGTGGCAAAGCAAGATTGAAGCAAAGAGCAAAAGAAAAGAAGAAGATGGAGTCGCCAGCGAGGCGGACCGGGCGCACGAGGTGCCGGGGCGGACGCGGCCGTGGTGGCTCCGGTCGGTGCGTCTGGCGAGAGCTCTGCGCGGCGCATTTCACCGGACGGCGGGATCGGGACGCAGGACCGGGCGCTTCCGGTGCCCGACCGGATCCGCCGACGGACGCCACGAGGGGAGGGTGCCGGTGTGGGCCCAACCCTTGTCGGTTGTGACCGAAGCGGTGATCAGTACTCGCGACCGGACTTCATTTGGTGAGTCCCGTCGGTGCGTCGATCACCCCGAAAAGAGCACAATTTGAAGGCAATGGCTCTATCTCGTGGTGGAGGCTATATATATGGGTTTGCCCGGTTTCATAGTCTCTCTCTTGCACATTTGAACACTCTAACTTGCTAGTGAGCTTGTGAGACTCCTCTCCACTCATCTCCTCATCACTAATTCGGATTTTTGGTAAGATTGAGAGAGATAGAAGTGCATTGCTTGAATCGGTTGCATTTAGAAGCACTTCATCCTTGGAGCTTAGCGGGATTCTTGTTTTCTTGGGAATTTGCCCGGTTCCCTAGCGGCTTGGAGCAAGAGGCGGTGTTGAGCTCAAGTGGAGCTTGTTTGAGGCCACACCGGTGGTGATTGTGAGGGGTCGTTCCTTACCCCGCGGGAGATTCGCGAAAGGAGCACTAGTGGATTGCTCGTGGCTTGTTGGACCCTCTCTTGTGATCGTTTGCTTGAGCGCCCATAGGGGTTTTGGCACCGGCCATTAAGCTTAGCACACGTCAAGTGAGTGTGTCGCCACAACGAGGACTTAGCGTGCCGGCAAGCACGTGAACCTCGGTAAAAATCATCGTGTCAATTGTGTGCTTGCTCGTTGGAGATTTCATATTGATCACGGTGATTGGCTTCCACCTCTACACTTCATCGTCGGTATATCGATCACCCTCTCTAGCATTTACTTGATATACTTGTGTAGTTTTGCCTAGGTTGTTTAGTTGCTTATCTTGCTAGAATTGTTGGCTCCTAGTTGGTAAACTAGTTAGAATCGCTTGTTCACCTAGGAGTAATATAGCGACCTAGCATTTGTGTGGACTTAGAGATATTAGAAATATCATCTTTTGCTTGTGGCTTGCATAGATAGATTGTAGCACCGCTCATTTAGCTTCGCCTCCTTATTTACTAATCCGGGTGCTTAGTGTTGTTGCAAGAATTTTTAATAGGCTATTCACCCCCCTCTAGCCATTAGGACCTTTCAGGCAACAACGGAAGTGGCGTGGCTCGGTCCAATAAGATTTGGATTATTCCTAGTTTTGAGTCCAATGAAATCCAACGTTTCTAGATGAATAGCACATGGATATCCAAAATCCAATTGAGTCGAAGTCCAATAGAGTCTATCTAATAAAATCCAATTGGATATGGATGTTACCTCATCCAATACCAGATCTAACCCCCTATGGACAAGGGCTCTAGCCTATTTTACAAACATTGTGTCGTTCAACTTTTTTTTGAAATAAATTAAAATTGATAGAATCATTATTTTTCTCTATTCATTATCTCTACTTCTTCCAAACATTGTAGCAAGTAACCGAAGTCGCTCCGAAGTTGTATCCCAAACGAGCCACTATGCGTGCTAGGTACTCTTGTTACCATCATTGCACATTGGTTCAAGTAAGTATGTAATGATTAATACCACATCTTAAAACTACTAATAATATTGTATCTCTTCTTAAGTTGCACTGTGACAAGTGAAACGTTGCCATGCACCATTTTTATCATGTCCCATTGTTTTGTATTTTCACGGTTCTAAATTGGGCTTTTCTAGATGCATTGTTTTTTTATATATCTAGACATAGTGTTTAATTATGTGCATAATTGACAAAATCAATGTATCTGGAAGAGCCCAAACGAACAATAATTTGAAAGTAGCCCTGTACCACGAAAAACTCCATGCCTCGATCAATTGCACCTTTCTGGGAAAAATTCGACATACTACTGTGTACATGACTTTTTGAGCATTAAATTGATTTTGAACATTATTGATTAACAACACACACATCGGAATCCCGCTAGCACAAAGGTGGAGGAGCTTTCCCAGTCGTCCCTCGACATAGCTCGCATGCATGCATCGACGAACCCACATGCCAGCAATCATGCAGGTAGGGTTCCCGTCCCCGTCAGCCGGCGGGGCCCGGTCCCCGCACGAGAAGGTACTAGATAGAGCCATCCGCCGCCGCAAGGCAGCATCAGCGGTGCACCGGCGCACGCAGCTAGCTGAAGCGTGGATCCTAGTCAGCACACCCGCTTCGGCTCGTGGGAATGCGAATAAACAATGTGCCCGCGGCTGTGTGTATATTCGGTGAAAGTGTGGAACGCGAATAATATACAATGTGAGCGAGATATACTTACTTTGGGTACGTGCGTTAGGTGAACGTAGTACTGAATCGAGAGGGCTCGTTTGTATGAGCGTTTCTCTCAAAGTTGTAGCAAAATTAATTTGGTAGAAACTCAAATTGTTTCTCTGAGTCGCTATTAATTAACCGGAGGTAATTAACCGATACAGTACTGTACAACAAGGGACAGCTAGCCTCGACAGGAAAAGGCTGCCGCTAAACGATTCCCCGGCGGCCGGTAGTTTTGCCCCGACGACGGGAATTGACCGGACGACTGCAGGTACAGCGTCGATGTTGCCTGCCGGGTGCCCGGTGCCCGGCGGGGCGGCCACAACCCGACAGACCTGTAGTCGGGTCCACCTTTATTCCCTGTAGCGTCCGTACGACGGCACGCTGCCGATGATGCTCATCACGTTATCGTGTGGGTGACTCAGCTCCAGAGCGGAATTCAAGCGCATCTAGCAGGACGTGGAGTCCAGTTGGACCATCACGTTTTGCCGTGGGCGCGCATGTGTACAGGTACAACACCTGTAGCGGTCCATCCACGCGCATATATAGTGCCATCGGGCACCGCACAACCCGCATACGGCGTACTACGTATAATGCAACCTTCATTTGAACGAACTCCATTAAGGGAGCTTATATAAATCAAATAAACGACGTGCCGATAAGTTCTCTTTATACAGGGTGCAAATGGTAATGTGCTACCACGTCATAATAAAATATATGACGAAGGATTATTGTTGGAGATGATGGCATGCTCCTACCTACTACTCCACACTCGACTCGTCACAAATACAAGAGTTGTTGAGTGTGATAGATATGTGCTTTCTTTGTTTCCTTTCTTATAACAGAGAATATAGAGAGATGCTCGTCATCGGTACGTGGCGTTTGCTTTTATGCGTGTAGAATAATAACGAGTGTCGTACAACAAAACACTACACCACATTGCACTTAGACAGTCGGCAATTTTCAATCCCTGATGACAACGATGATATTGTTGGTATATGTCCACAATTGAAGAAAAAAAAAATGTCCACGCGAACGCGACGTACCGCCAAGAACTAAAACTCAATTTGTTCATCTGCACATGATAAGACAGCCGAGGAATCTCCCAAGAAGCCAGGCAGGTTATCAACATTAATGCATCACAATATCACAATCATTGGGTACAATTGAAACTTTTGCTCGCTAAAAAAAATGCATGCGTATTCCGTCCACTACCAAAATAAAAAGACGGAAGATTCAAAGTCGAAAGGGAATTTAGAAAATACTAAGATCAGTGTAGCACCCTACTGATTCCACAAGCCACAAGGCAGCTCACTGAAGTAGTACTATTGAAAAAAATGGCGCCAACCATGATTTGATGCCATTAGACGAGGTATTTGACGCCCGGGAGACACGCACCGACTCGGTGAGGAGTTTCACCGCGCACTCCCTGTCGAGTACCATGGATTTTTTTGTCCCAGATTTCGTCGGATCCTACCATGGATGTTCGCTCATAGCCTCCGGCATCCACGGAGCAGAGTCGCTGTCCGTTGCTTCCGTCCTATAGTGCCATCGGGGGTCGACGTCGGTCCGTCCTAGCATTCACGGACCGGGCAACCGGGCACGGGTCTCTGGAGTACACTTGTATTTCCCTTGTCTACGTACTCCTAGTGTACGTAAGTAGTATTGTATAATATACAGTATCCCTTGACAAGCAGAGAACGCAGCTGCGCTTATCAAGGAGACGATATTCCACTGATCGATCTGCCGACCTGATCCGTCCAGATAGACCAGAGCACTGCAAGCCGGCCTCTCGGCAAATGCGGGATAGCTGCGCCACGCCAGCCAGCGGCACCCACCTGCCGCGCGGTGGACCTGCCAGGCTGCCACCATCACTCTCCCACCCGCGCTGTCACCCGGCACGCACAGTAATGAGGTGACAAACCATGGCCACAGTAACGACTACGGCTACAGTAACAGTCACGACAAGGATGGACCCAAACTTCAGAAAGGTCCGATGGCCACAGTAACGACTACGGCTACAGTAATGTCGTGCTGGAACTGTGAATATTGCATGGCCATTGGCCAAGGTAATGCTTAGTACTACTATTCCAAGCTTATGACCAGCTACAGAAATTGAATGCGACGCTACAGAAGGTGGAAACTGTCAAATGTGCGTGACACTTGGTCATATGGAGTATATTTGGAATTCAAAACAGTTTGGTTCTTCATCAAATGGATACAGACCATTAGCTGGTCAATGCAAATACTTGTTTTGTTTTTTGGGATAATTATCTACATGGCCCTGGGAAAATTGTAGTGTAGATACATGTCCCTTTTTTCCGAAATTATCTCTATGGCCTTGAAATTTTTTTGTGTTAGCCCTATGACCTTCTGTTAGATCTGTTAGGCTATTCTGTTAGGTCATCCACTCCTTAACACGTGAAAAGACGAGAATACCCATGGGTCTTTCATCCCTATCTCGTCTGACTCCCCTCCGACGGCAGGCCGCCTGTTCAATTCTTCGACAAAAAATAAAAAGACAAGTAGCACCGTTCAATTCCTTTGACAAAAAAAAAAAAAACCGACGGCCGGGCAGTGTGCCGCGCCCCCCTCCGACGGCAAAGTTAGGCTAGGCCACCGCCTGCGCCGCCTCTCCGACGGCGTGGGTGCTCGTGTCCAAGGAAGAAGAAGCGTGTCAAGGAGGAAGAGGAAGACTCAAGACCTGGCAGGAGGTAGGAGACGAAGTTGGATGATGATGGGCTCCACATGGCATTGAGAGGAGATGCAGAGGATGAGAGCAAAGGTCGAAATGCATTTTTTTTTTTTTCATCGGGGTAAATTGGTCTTTTACATGTCACTTAATTTGTTAAAGGACAAAACCCGACAGAAGGCTATAGGGCTAACAAAATGTTTTTCAAGACCATAGAGATAGTTTCAAAAAAAAAAAAAAAGAGCCATGTATCTACACTATATTTTTCTAGGGCCATGTAGATAATTGTCCCTTGTTTTTTGGGTTAACACAACAAATATCCTCGGATGGGAGGCCAGCATGTCACTTGAAAATTACAGCTACTTACGTGTGCTTTAAATCCCTATTTCGATCAAAATCTCTACTCCTATACCATCCAAACAGCAAGACACAACACCCAAATCATTGACCTGCAGTCACTCTTGTCGTGTGCAGATTCAATTCACCGGAAGATATTTTTTTCTCCCTACCACCACCGAGCAGAGCAACAAGCTGCCGTACACTTATAAAGAGCTCGTTGGCTGATCAATCAGTCGCGATCCGACACGAAGCCACGGCTGTGGATCCCGGAAAAGCAAGCCTCCAGCCAGAGATCGATCAGGCACGGGAAAACGCCACGCCGGCCACTATGCAGCCGCCGGGACCCGATCGGGTAGGCACGCACGAGTAGGAGAGTACTCGTACGGTGAGCATGGACCGCCGGTGATAGTAACTGATAATAAAGCCAGCCAGCCTGTGTGGCCGGCCAGCCGTGTCCGGCTCCGGCGCCCGCAAATGATTGTGATAAGGAGGCGAGATTCGATCGCCACACCCGCATTTCGCCATTCAAGACCTGCAGTCCCCCACGGCAGTGGCCTACAACGAGAGGAGTACGGGCGGGACCGCGGGAGTTGGCGGCACGCCGCACGCGTCCGTCGCCTGCCAGCCTGCCTGCTCCTGTCGCGTTCCCGCGCGCGGCCGTTCGACCTTGGTGAGCCACGATGCGCTGCTGGACGAAACCCGTCCGTCCGCGGGCGGTGTCTGCTGCCATACCGCGGCTGCGGCGCGTCACGCGTGATGGAAATGCGGTGAGACTAGGCGGGCGGGCGCCGATCCTAGCCGCTCTCTGGACTCTCGAGTTTGGACGGAAACTTGTGATCAAGGTGAGGATTACGGTAGAGTTCTTCAAGTCCAGACCTCGTTCACAGCTCCTACTTCTCGGGCGTGCCTGCACTGGCCTGGCTCATTGCGGCCCTCTTGTGACCCAATGGGCTACAACAAAACCATTCGTCCATTAATAATCCATGGGCCTCCTCCCTGCTCTTCACTAAGCTTCCGGCCCACCAGAGTGTGAGTTGACCCGATGACCTTGTCCAAACCTGGTCGGCCCGCGAATGCCATGGTAGTGACGTGACCCAGAACTGGTCAATCCTGCAATTTGAAGTACGACTCACAGAAATCCAAGGCGTGGATGGTCCCCAAAAAAACATGCAATTATGATAATCATGCCGGTTAACTTGACTAAAGTTTGACCAAGTCCGTAGTAATTAATATTAATATTTTATCTCAAATAAAATTTATTATAAAAATATATTTCATCACAAATCTATTGATACTAATTTTGTATTATAAGTGTCGGTAATCTTTTATATAAAATTAGTCAAATTTTTGAATCGGTTGACTTTTCAAGAAGCGAGAATTGCATGTTTTCGAGAACGGAGGGAGTATATAAATGTGTGTCTCTATTGTACTTGTTTTTTTTTTTTTTTTTTTTTTTGAGATTACACAAGACAACGCAGACGCTCAACACGCACGCACACTCACCCCTATGAACACACGTGACGCAAACCCTACCCCTATGAGCACCTTCGAAGGATCGAGGTAGGCAAATCTTGAAGTTCGAAGTCACCACTGGCGCCTCGCTAACTTTCTAAAATTTAACTAGATTATAAAACATATTAAGAACTTTTATTATTTTCAGACAAGTTTGTTATAAAAATGGATTAACGATACTAATAGTTATGTATCCCAATAGGTGAAGCTAATAAAATACCTGATTGTTTGCTGCACCCCTAAATACCTGATTAACGATACTAATAGTTGTATGTATCTCACTAATTGCACCAAATGAGATAATAGAAGTTAATAGTTATCTCAATAGCATTTTTACAAGTTGTGCGTCTAAAAACACCCTGCAACTAATACCTAGTAATGTTGTAAAAGGGGCAATTTTCTATTTCACTCTTGTGAGATTGTCAAATTTGTACCAAAGGTGTATTTTGATAGTACCAATTAGTATAGCTATCCTTACTATGGCACAACAATCTAGTTTTGTTTGGTCCCGAAATAGAATTCTTTTTTTCTCTTTTTTGTTCCTTGTCTATAGAAAAATTACATGTTATTCAAGGCATCAATAAAACCCCACACATTTGGGGGTCCTACTTATTTCCATTGTCTTCGAAAAGACATAGTAGAATAATTTAATTTAGAATAACGGCCAAGATCTTGGGAAAACCTAAGTTAATGATTAATAAGATAAAAAATTTAGCAAGGATATTCTCATATTGACTTAATACAAAGATAAGCATATGCAAAATCTATCCCTTTTACTTAAAAGAATTTAATTGGTTAGCATAAAAAAATCTAATAAATAGAAAATTGAATAGTGGATAATCTGTTCAAAGAAACGGAATACATTCTTTGGAGAATCAAGATTCATAATCAATCCTTGTCTTGTTTGTTGGATTAGGTCTAACTTTCTTGACCAAATAGCAAGCATGGAACTTTATAAGAACTTACAAGAAAAGCATAAGTGAAGTAACTTCGAATAAACTTTTGTTGGGGTTCAAAAAAAAAAAAAGGATAAAAATAAATAAATAAAGTAAATTCAAGGAATAGTTTCCTTTTTGAGGGGGCCTCCTTAGGGGTCGTGGAATACTTTTCTTCTCCTCTTATTCCATATGGAATACATGGAGTTAAAATAAGAAGGAATAGGGGAATATTCAACCGTTTGCTCAAAAAGAGGATGAAATCCATCCTATTAAAAAAGAAGTAATCCAAAATAGAAAGGATTTTTTTTGTCAAATCAAACTATTTATTTATCTTTTATTCCAAAATTCCCCCGAAAATCTAATTTTATTTTTGAATGGCGTTATATGATGTAGTTCTTAATATTATTAGTTTACGTGAATCGATAGATTTCTGCCCTTGTTTTGCGGTCTAATTGCTTGTTTGCCCTCATTTTTTTAATTCTGCATGTTTGCCCCCTAAAAACGTGCAATTTGAGCTCAAAACAAGAGAAAACAGAGGACAACCATGCAATTAGAAGACTACAAATAGGGGCAAACATGCAAAGTTCAAAAATGAGAGCAAACCAAAGCAATTGGACTTTAAAAGAAGGGGTCTAGCAATTTTCCAAAAAAAAGACTAACGGTAGTAACTACTCCCTCCGTTCCAAATTTAACTTTACAAAGTTCACTTTGGATTTTCTAGATACATTGATTTTGCTATGTGTAGGATCATTTGGGCGCTTAGAGGGGTTGAATAGGTGCATTTTTAAAAATCAACTCAAAACACGATCAATATACCGAGAGGCACCGCCACTCGCACCTAGCGACTTCTCCTCCGAGCGGCTTTGCCGCTCTGCGAGAATAGATTAGCTCACGGTTCAAAATTTATCCAATGAAATTTAGATCGGGTAAATTTTCTAGCTTCCCGGACAAATATAGATTACAGATCGAGAGCTAAAACAAGTAGATCGTGGTGTCACAAAGTAGATCGACCTCAAACCCTAAATCTCATCAACAACAACAATATGTATGCAATAAAGAGTAAATCAAGCACAAGGTGATACGGTGATTTATCCGGTGGTTCAGCTCACCACCACGGCTTGCCTAAGTCCATGTTGTTGAGGTTTCACAAAGGAATGAGCTCACCACAAAGGTTTACCTCTTTGCCACGTTCTCAAGTCAAGAGGGTTAACTCTTGAGATGAGGGGTGATTGTATTAAATGTAAGAGGGTGTTACAAACCTCCCAAAGGCTGCCACACAAGTTGGCAAGCTCAAGGGCGACGCACTAGCCGGCTAGGAGCAAGCTCCAAGAGTAAATAACCAAAACCACCGGCCAAAGTGTGAACCAAGTGCTTCTAAGGCGATGAAGATCGGTGGAGCACCTCTCCAATCGAAGGTTGTTGCCTTTTCTATCAAGAATCGATGGTGGAATCAATGGATTTGCTTGAGAGAGTGTGGAGCACCTATGGAGGGAGAGAGTGAGCACTTGAGAGCTTTCTGTCGAAATGAGCCGGGAGGAAGAAGAGTGACCGTTAGGGGTAGAATAGGAAAGGTATAAATACCTCCCAAGCCAACGGTCGGATTATGAGCGGCGGTCGCGCACATAGTCAAGCGGCGGACTAAGTCGGCAAGAATTTTGAACTGGTTTGATCTCGACTTTGTTTGGAGCTAGAGGTTATGTGGTGTAGAATTGAGCACTTGGTTGCACGCTTTAACACGAGTAGTTCTAATCCTCTTAATAGTACGGCATGTCCTATACACAAATTCAAACATAAAAGAATATAAACCTCCTTTGCTTGATGTACCCAGCTGTAAAATGAATTGGAGTACTCCTCTGTTAGGTTGCAACATCCTCCTTAATGTGTTTTCTCGCTTGTCATATCGATAAATTTCATTAGTCCTCTAGTTAGATTATCATCAACGCCAAAACCCATATTAGAGGTTGATTGCACTTACACTATGTCTAGATACATAGTAAAAGAAATGAATCTAGAAAAGTCAAAGTGAACTATAATTTGGAACAGAGAGAGTAAAAGTTATCTAGCTAATATTAGATACGAGTTATTAGGCCGTCTCAATAGAGGTTTCATAGAGTTTCATGCACATTAAATATCTTTGATATGAAACTATATTTCATAGAGTTGAAACACTTTTGCATCGTTTCCAAAATATGGTGCGTTGAAAACTGGGACATGAAATCCTCCATTGAGAATGATCTTGGACACTAAACTATAAGCAAATAATGCATCTGAATAGGAGATTACTATATTATGAGAACAAAACACAAATTAGTTACACAACCAAACTTCATTGTCACTATGCTATATTTCTTAATCATTGTCTGGTCAGAACCCTCACCATTCATGTTTCCTCAAGCTCACATACTAGATGAGCTGTGTGACACATGCGACTATATAGATGGCACTATTCTTTTAACTACATAATTTTGAATCTTTATTCAACAAACAATACACTTATGTTGACTTTGATTTTGAATTTGTCGTTATTCAACACCCCGTCTCAAATATGATCTAAGAATTTATCTTGAATAATTGGACATTTAAACTCAAATTAATAACGCCTCAACTACAGTAATTTTAGATCTCCTTGAATTCAACAACTTGGATAAAAATTTTATCTTAATCCAACCTATTATGAAAAGGTTATGTTTTCTTGTACAAAATAGGCTACCATTCATAAAAAAATGCACAATGACCACAAACCGATAGAGATAATCCACCTATCAATGCATATTGAAGTCACAAACAGTCGGTGATTTCACTATCATCTCAAAGACAACCGATAGCGATGTTCCACAATATTAGTTCTCTACCGACCATAATCGTAACATAATTGTAAGATTATGGCAAACAACTAGAATAATGTAGAAGCTAGATATTTAGCTCACAATGAGATATGTTGAAGCATAAAGAATATTTAAGAAATAAAATATTTTGTGTGGGATGCTGATCTTTGCCGGTTGTCGCTAATCCAATAGTTGACGACCTCCTCATATATATAAAAGGGTGTCCTCAATGGAACTTAGTTAGATGAAGCTTAGAAATAACAATAAACAAGAATCTTGTAATAGAGGGAATTGGTGAGTTTGTGAGAGAGTTGATTATGGAAGAACATGTTAGACTACATATTACAAAGTCGACACGGTTTTGTCACACCCATGAGAGAATACCATCCTTGAATTGTCCAAAGGGCTCTTGATCCCTCTTCTTGAATGTGATATGTACAGAAGAACAAAATACATGTACATAAGAATAATTAAGAAGGTAATACCTCGATGAGATGTTTGCCAACTCAAATGTAACTTTATCGGATGACAAGCTGTTAACTTCAAAGAAATTTTGCATGCCTCACTCAGCCATGTGTTACCGTCGTAGAAGTAAATCTTGGGCCTCTTCTGTTAGAGCCTACGTGATAGGTCGGGAACCTATCAATACCAAATAGACAATCTTTTATTTATTCTGAGCAATAAACAATCACTAGAAGAGAGGGAAAAAACAAATACCTTGTGAACCTCATGTTGTTAGGATGTTTCATTAAACATAGGAGACAAACCCCATAATACACCCACGGGAGGTGCAAGAGTGAATCAATAGGGGTGATCTTCGTTACTACGCCCCGACACATCTAGATAGCCAAATCTTTATTCTCAAGTAATTAATTCGTCGAAGTCAAACCTATTCACGCAATATAACAACACAACTGGACCGATAGCTTCAACACATAAGACCAATAGATGCAACAC
Organism: Hyparrhenia diplandra; assembly: GCA_015847255.1. Taxonomy (NCBI): domain Eukaryota; kingdom Viridiplantae; phylum Streptophyta; class Magnoliopsida; order Poales; family Poaceae; genus Hyparrhenia; species Hyparrhenia diplandra. The sequence goes on from JADLZK010011645.1 coordinate 195,580, forward strand.
ATATTATTGAAAGAGGTCAAACATATTCAAATAGTGAAGCATTTTTTTTTCTCTTCTCCATCTCCGACGCCGCTCTACATCCATCCTTTTCAACGGTAGAAAAGCCCTACACTTTGGGTTGCTAATTGCTATGGTTGCCATGGCTGCCAGACCGGACGAGTGCCGCTAGAGATTCGGACCCGATGCTTGATGGAGGTGTTGGTGAAGGGTCGGGGATCCCGGCCACCGGCCACGTCAACCCCGGGGCCCGGCGGTTTTCACGGGGAGGTGCCCACACCGGCGGTTGAATTCGGGAGTGCTAGGGTGTTGCGGTGTCACGGGAGGTGCCCTGAGTTGAGGGAAGTATTCGTAGCGAGGGGGTGAGGTCCTTATGTTCCACAAGGTCCAAGAGAAGCATGCGAAAATAAAGATGGACAATTTGATCGGTAGAGGCCCCATTCCCTTAAACCCCTTTGGATTGAGAGATCTTCTAGTGAGGATAGAAAGCATTCTAGCTAGAACACCTCTCTTATCAAATTCAAAGGACAATTTCATCTCTTCTCTTCTTAAATCTCAAAGGATTTGCTCGAAGTTTTATGGACATATTATAGTAATAATGGACAAGCCCGATCGCCCTTACGTCATATTGGCACTTCCGGCGAAGAAATCTTTCTTACGGGTTCGATCGATCGAGCTCATAACAAGGGCCCTTAGTTATACACAAGGTCATCTAAAAAAGAGCGAGGCTTAATCGACCCTCGCTCTATATCTTGACAGAGAGCAAATCACAAAAAATGGCAGATCTTTGTGTTCTTCCCTCTTGATATATAGTTCGATAGAAAGCTCCCTTTTGCCAATGAGATAATAGAAGTTCGAATCGGGGATTGCCTGGTCCGCCTTTCTCTATTATGCCCTTTTTTTGCCAAATGACTCCTCTTGCTCCAAGCTACCTTTTGTTGCCTTCTCGTTCACATCCTCATTCAATTGAAACAAGTTTTTTATCAATATTTGTAGGTTACAAATGGTTTGGTAGTTCGGCTATGTAGGTTAGGGGTTATGTAGGCTTTTTTTCCGCACAAACTATGTTGATTACCTTGGAACAACATATGCACCTCGCTTAATTGGAGCCTACACCATGTAAAACCTCTTGGTTTTGTTTATTGCGCCACCCCCTCCCTTAAAAGCGACCTGCACTGTTGCAGCGTAAACAACACACACGCCGCCGCCGAGCCCGCCCGCCTGTCGCTCCATTTGCGTCGTTCCCCCACTTCCTACTTACCCGCCTACTCGCAGTCCATGCCGGTCACCGTCTCGCCCTAGCGGCGCCGCGGGCAGCCTTGAGGGGAAGATGGTGGCGCGCCCTCGCGCAGCGTGGCGACCTCCTCACCTTCCTGGTTGCTGCAATCTTTGTGCTCCGCGCCCCATCGCTGGCGATATGGCGGCACAACAGCGGCGGGCCCCGCGGACAGCCGGCGTCCTCGGGCCTAAGCTGGCACGCCGGCGGCTTGCCAGCCTCGCGGAAGCTATGCACTGCTGGCGCAGACGCGAGCCGCCGACTTCCGCGGCCTTCACAGCGCCGAGAGAGCCGGGGCTGTCCGCCTCGGCTTCCGTGGCCGCAACGAGGAGGACGCCCGAGGCGCGGCGGGCATCACCCGAGGCCTTGGCGTGGCGCGGGGAACTTGCTTGGGCCGCCAACGCACGCCAGGAGGTGATCTCGCGTTATGGGGCCTTCTCGGCCTCCATGTAGGTGTGTGCCGGTCTCGTCGGAGCCATGGTGAGTTGATTGACTTGGCGTCTGTGCCCTGTGACTCTGTTTTTCAAGTAGTTTGCATGGAGTTGATAGAGGCTTGTGTGAAGAAGTCCTTTGGTGTGTGCGTCATGGCGAATGCGTGCGTGTGATGATTGCAAAAGGGTGGTGAGCAAAATAAGAAAGGGACTATTTGTTAGAGGTCTATTCAGGCTTTACAGGCCAAAGCCCGAACCCTAACCCACATACCCTGAATTGAAATAAAATCAGGAACCGAAGCCGAAACCCAAATAGATCGATAATAATTCAAGTTCAGTTGAGATCGGTTTTCAATTCTCGTGTTCAAAGTGCCCGCCCATAACTGTTGCAGGCAAACAATACGCCAAATTAAAGTTTCTCTGCAGTTAGGCCCAACCCAGCGAACGAAAATGTATGGAATATTTGCTGTCAAGTGTTTTCGACATCGAGTTGGTGGGCTGGGCTACATAATCCGCATGGGGCCTTTGCATAAGCCACGCGACAGGCCGAGCCACACAGGTGCCGTCTATGGGCTCTACTATATTCAGGCAGGCCTGTAAACTCTGAGTCCAGTCAACTAGTCAACGCGCATCGCGCGTCAAAGTGGACGGTTCCGCACATCGACATCCAGTTGCCAACCCCCAACTAAAACTCGTGCTCGTCAAGAGGAGCAAGAACAACCAATGAATCAAGTAAAACTGGATTGTTTGTGTGAGGACACTGGACACTCTTTCTGGTCACATCTTTCGTTCGTAAGAACCAAAAACATACTTTAATTTGGCTGATCTTCGATTCATGAGGACGATGGAGAAAGAACCCAGCATTTCTTGCTACCAAATACCATAAGTAAAATTGGAGAGTATGGTCGCCTATATAATATTTGTACAAAAATCAAGCACGACCCTTGCAAAAAATCCTGCTGCTTTCATCAGTCCTGAGCAACCACCATGCATGGAGACTATCGACCCCCAACCAACTTCAGCATCGTTGCAAGCTACACATATACCATATAAAACATTGGCCTCTTTGCACCAGAGACCAGAGGCTTCGTCAAAGGCGACTCTGTGTCAGTTCTCCCCGTTTCCTCCGCCTCGTGTCGTGTCGTGTCTTGTCCTCCTCCCGGCCCCTCGCCGCTGCTCCAGGTCCAGGCCATGGCGAACGACGGATCGCCGCGCGGCACCGGCAGGAGGTGCTGCGGCACCCTCGTCGCGCGCGTGGACCTCCTGGTGTTCCTCCTCGCCGCGGCGCTCTGCTCCGCGTCCTACTGCCTGGGGATATGGCACAACAGCCGCGGCGCCGCGGACAGCAGGGTCCTGCTGGGTCCGAGCGCCGCCGGCGCCGGCGCCACGTACTGCGGGGACGACACCGACGCCGACGGGCCGCCGCTCGACTTCCAGACGCACCACGCCGCCGAGGACGCCGGGCTCTCCGTGTCTACGGCAGCGGCGGCGGCGAAGACGACGACGAACACGCGGCGGGCATTGATGATGATGTGCGGCGGTGCCGCGACCGGCAGCAGCACGGCGCAACGCGGCGTGGCCTGGGCGGAAACCGCTCGTGGCCGCCGCGGCCTCCGGTTCACGGAAGCCGTCGCGTAGGTCCGTCCACGCCGTATGTCCAGGGCTCGATCGGCGCGCGCCGTGGTGGCTCCGGCGACCGGCCAGCCGTCGGAGCAACCACACGGCGTGTTTCATGCTCCCGGTCCTCAATCCCAATGCAGTTCAGGGTCGCCTGTTACTTTTTTTGGGGTGCGAATTTACCCTCTAGTCCTTGTGGGTTGTTTCTGAGAGTTTCAATCGTTTTCAGGGACTTGTGTGAACATTTTTTCTTATCATCAGCGAAACTGATAGCGACAGCTTTGAGAGTATCTAAACCGAGGAGAGTTTGGGGATTTTCTTCTTGGCGTGATGCGTTCGTGTAATGACGGGATGGCTCGGCCGGCCACTTCGCACTTTAGTGGGCGACCAAATCAAGAACAAGGGGGCTGCTGGCCGCCACGAAGAAGCGGGTGATGTCGTCAGCCAAGAAGACTTTTGAGAGCCGATCGAGTTGACATATCTGTTGTACCATACTGTATGGTATGGCCAAAAAGATTATAGCACCCAAACCATCACAATTTCCAGGAATTGTAAGCAAGCATCATTTCATTGTGGATTTTAAATAGTCTAGAGGATCGACAAATGAATCACGTCAAAGAAAATTAGGCAGCTTAGCTACGTCCTGTTTGCTGATTCCGGCGAATTTACCAGGTGATATCTGTTGAGCATTTGATCTAGCCTTGGGTTCTTAAATGTGTCGAGGATGAATCGATCACCCTCGACGCCTAACGAACAAACGATCCTTTCACTTCGCGACCGCGAACTGACTGAACCTGACAGGGTGGGTCGTTGTCTCGATGGCGAAGCAGTAGCCGCGAGCTTGCGGCCCTCACTGGTCCCTGCACTGACCTGACCAGACGAGCCCATTGGCTTGACCTTTCTCTCGGCCCATAGCCCACGTAATGAAACTCCGTAGCAATCCACTCGGGCCGCTCTGTCGAGATGGATGGGCATCGGCCCATCGTAACGCAGTTCAGGAACGACCCAACAACAACATACTCCAGGACGACTTCTTCTACGAAATTCCTATTCCTATTTCTAACGGCACAGCTACGGCGCTGCCGCGGCATCACCAATGTAGCCTGAACTGAGCTAGACTCTGCTGAAGCGTGGTTTCAAACACAAGATTACATTTTTCTAGGAAATTTTTTAAACAACATTAGTTCGTATCCTCAACTTCAGTGCGGTTCATTTCAATTTATGGGTATTTAATTTAGGTAGACAACAGTACAACTGCAAGCTAGTTTGCAAATGCTTCCTCTGTATTTTAAAGTGTCACATTTGGTTTGTCCTTCAAACATTGCAATCTTTGACCAACTATTTTAAAAATTCTTATAGTATAAATCTAAAAATATAAATCTTATGCATGAAACTGTATAATTTTTTAATAAAAACAATGGTCAAAGTTACACGTGTTTGATTTAGAACAAACTAAATGTAAACGGAGGGAGTACTATAGGTAACAACAGGTGAAAGATTAGAGGCATCTCAATTTTAACTGAATAAATATAATATGAATCATCGATGAATCAGATAGATGTAATAACGTCATATATAAAACCCCGAGAGTCACGTTCTGAGGACATTATGTACAGTAAGACTGCGAACTGTATACATCTATCTATCTAAATGATTGCCCAAAAAAAAAGTTTCCATGCTCTCTTCCTGGCTTCATTCAGTCCATTTTGCCAATCTTCACTTCCCACAGCTCCATCGCGAGGTCGGAACGCAGCTGAGGTAGTGGCACCACCCGCAGTGATCATTGGCGTTCACTCCTCTGAAGAGCATCCCCAGCCCAACGGCGAACCTGCGCAACACACACACATGAGTTCAAATTCAGTCAAACCGACCTAACTGACACAACACTTTTTTTTTTCTTTTTCTTTTGGAGGGTGGTGAAACGAAAGCTGACAGAATGCATTGTATTAGATTAGCAATCATGGCCGGCGCATTAAGATATTAGCGAGTACTAACAAGTACTCCTACCAGCGTGTTAGGTTTCAGAAAGGGGAGGCACCAGCATGTGATGCGTGCGATAGGATACGATGCTTACCCGACGACAGCGAGGACCGAAGCCACGGCCAGCAGAGCCCACTGATAGGCCAGGTACTTCTTGCTGGTGTACTTGACGTCGGAGGGCAGGACGTAGCGCTGCATCCAGCCGTAGTGTGGGCGCATCAGGAAGACGAACCCCAGGAGGAAGCCGGTCAGGAACCCTCCGATGTGCGCGAAGTTGTCGACGTGCGGGAGGATGCCGATGGCGAGGTTGATGGCGATGACGATCAACAGGGTTACCAGGGCTGCAGCCTGCGGTGATTGGACATCACATTACTGGTTAAGTGAGCTAGGACGATTTACTACTGGTATACATTGCAATTTGAGGAGGGAAGGAGATGTGCACCTTGTTTGAGTAAATGGTCCAGTTGGTGAAGAGCTCCGACAGCATGGCACCAAGGAGTCGAACAGGGCTCCAGAAGCGCCGACAGAGATGGTGTTCCTGATGAACAGGGACGAGAGCACGCTGCCTCCAACGCCCGAAACAAGGTAGATGATACCAATTCTCACTGCAAGGAAACATACGGGAACAATGCAGATCCAGATCAGACATAACATAGTGCTACTCAAGCTGGATGGATGGTATTGGGGAGAGCGAGCGAGTAAGTTCCTGCAGGTAGCTGTGCATACCGTATCCAAACTGTTGCTCAAGCCTGAGACCGATGAGCACGAGGCTGACCATATTGGCTAGAAGGTGGGCGACACCGGCGTGCAGCCAGATGCAAGTGACGAGCCTCCATCCTTGGTGCTCCCGCACAACTTTGTCCCATACAAGTGCCCCCAGCTTCTGCAGCCTGCGGGAAATTAAACGAGGTGTTCTGATGTTAGAAACCGCTCACCGTCCATCCATGAATTCCAAACAATTTCGAATTGCGTTTATTTTGGGCAAAGCAAATCTATACTTGAATGGCAAAACAATCAGAGATAGTTAGGGCAGAGTCAGTTATGGAATTTTTTTCTCTATATGAATCAATTACGATCTGTATGTAGCATTGCTTCATCTATATCTCTCTAGCTAGTACATTCAGAGATAATCGAATGGAGAAGATATGGAACAGTAACTGAAGAAAGGCAGGAAACGAATGGATCGGAGGGGCTCGATCGAGCACTTACGTGGCCGAGGAGGGCCCGAGGAGCGGGTTCTCGCTGAGCGGCTGGAAGGAGAAGCGGTGGAGGAAGCCGCGGGCGACGCAGGCGCCGCGGCGAGACGAGGCGGCGGCGTGGGCGGGGCAGTTGTTGACGTACATCGCCACGGCGAACACCACGATGTTGACGGCGGCGACGAGCGGCACGAACCACGGCACCCACTCCCTCTCCCCATCCCGCTGCGGCGGGTACACGTGCTCCGGCGGCGGCGGCGGCGGCGCCGCCGCCGAGTAGTGCTGCTTCCCGTTCCTCCCGCCCTTCTCCACGTCGTAGCGCGCGGCGGACATGGTGGTGGCGGACTGGTTGGTGGTCGTAGCGCGCGGCGGCCGGCGGCGCGGTAGGTGCGCGTGCGGTGCGGCGGTGTGACGTGTTTAAGCGGCTGTGGCGAGACGAGGTGGTGGTGGGATGTAGTGGAGACGTGGGTGTGGGATATAAACGGCCGCACCTGGCGGATGCCGCCCGGTGGTGGGCGGCGTTTGGACCTGACCTTGGCTTCGGCGGTTACGTGCGGTGTTTCCGGCTCGTCGCGTGTGTATTTGCGAGTTGGCAGGCAGGCGGAAGGTCAGGCGGCGAGGAGAGGAGCTGGCCGTGACCCAACAACTTGTCGGCGCGGACGCGGCTGCACGGTTCGATCGGTTCGTGGACGCGGCACCGGAACGCGCTTGCGAGCTGTACCTGCGCTCTGTACTCGCGCAACCCATGTGCAAGTGTGCCAGACACAGTTGTTCGTTGTCACGGCCGCATGCCCAGTCCATTGTGTGTTGTCACCTGTACATGGTCCGGTTTATTCGGTCTGTGGGGAAAAAACCGGGCCAACCCATGGAGACACAAGTTTCAGTGGTTTGAAACACGCGGTTATGCGGTTCGCACGAACTGGGCGAAAATGTACTAGCGCACAAGCAGGCGAGCAGCAGCTAGCCATGGCGGTCGAACGTGGAGGAAAGCGGCAGCGGACCAAGTGTTGTGGCGGCGTCGGGCGCACTCCTCCGTGGAGTTCCTCGGCGGCGGACGTGTTCTCGCGACTCCGCGGGGTGCAGACCACGGTTCTGTTGGGCCTGCGGCGAGGGCGCGACCGGTCGGTGTCGGCGGCATGGTGCGCCGCATGGCTGGCCAAGAACGCTTCCGTTTTTCCGGAGACGACCAACTGGGTGGTGGCGCACATCAAGCGTTGCCCCAAATGCCGCTATCCCATTTAGAAGAACCACGGCTGCAACCACATGATGCGGCGCGCTCTACCGCCACAAGTTTTGGGACAAACCACAGGGGATGCACGCTATGACTACCGCCGCCCGCTTGTAGCGTGCGGATCAGTCACCGTCACGTTGCGAGGGGGAGGAGGAGGAGGTGCGGCGGAGGCACGCCAAGGCGTCTTTGCGGATAGGTACTATGACTACCGCCGCTAGTGGTAGCAAAAGTGCATCAGGTCACCGTTGCCGCCGAGGACGAGGAGAAGGAGGTGCGGCGAGGCACGCCAAGGCGCCGCTGGATAGGTACATGTACCACTAGCTCCCACGCGGTGGGCGGGCAACGGCAAGTCGCTGCACAAGGCGCTTCGCAGACGCTGAAGAGCTAGAGCGATCTTAGCTCGAGAGGAAGGCCAAGATAGTAGACGTTCCGGCAATGGAGCTCGGGTTCGTCACGGAGGTGTACCGGTGGATCGCCGATGGCCGGCGTGTGCTATGCTTCGCGGACATATGCGCCTACTTCCTGTTTCCTCGATCCCAAAGCGCGGCCTTAAAGCGCGACCTGTTCGACGACACGGCAGCCGCCAGCCAACAGTGGCTCGAGTGCATGCACGGCATCGACGGCGCGATGGGCTTAAAGAGAAAAGAAGAATTGAGGGGTAAAACAGTTTGGACCCGATTCAAACCATCATGTGTCTTGATTTGGTATGCGTTGGTGTGTTTCCATCTACTTCGATTTGATATGTTATGCTATCATTCCCCGTGGACGCATACATTGTTACACAACACATACAAAAAGAATCTTTTAGGAGGTATTTCCAAAATCAAAAGTGTGGCGGGGGAAGACCTTGAAACCGGTTAATGCCTCAATTAACCGTGTCGATCTTTTTATTAATCGAGGTGGTTTGTAAAATACATTACCAAACGTGGTTTCTATAAAAAATCCCGCCTCTAGAAATAGCCATGTTAACTGTGGTGGTTCTCCAAAATGGTCCGCCTTTGAAAAGCGTCTTGGCCCAAGTGACCCGACAAGGCCCGATATGTGGGCCCATATATAAATGGAAATTAGGGTTTACAACTAGGCGGCCACCACATTCCTCTCCCTCATGAGTCGCCTTGCTCCCCTGCTCATGCCTCCCTTTGTTGTCGACGTAGCGAGCGCTTCCTCTCCTCATTCTCTTCTCCCTAGCCTCCTCTCCCACGCGCGGGCAATCCCTCTCCTCTCGCTCTCCCCAACCAACAATGGGCTACGGCTCTACATAGAGGAGCTTTCGCGTGGGGCCGGCGGCGATGATGACATGGATATCCGGTGGCTTGCGAGTGGGGGAGCCACCTCCTCCACCCGGGGAGGCCTCCCAAGTGCCGCGGTGGCGAGCTACATGAGTAGCGAGGCCTCCCAAGCACGGATCGAGGCCCCGGACGGTGCCCCCACACCTTCCCCGGTGGCCTAGGGGTCGCTCGGTGTAGATCCGGCGTGGGCCCCTTTCTCTTCCTCCTATGAGTGGATCCGACAATGCGGCCTCCATGTTCTTGCTCCATCCACGGATCCTATAGCGGCGTGTGTGGGGAGGCCGCGGGTCCGATGGTTCGGAGGTCTGGATCTCGCGGGTTGGGAAGTCGGGCTCCTCGATGGCAAATCGGTGGCGGATCGAGCATGCAAGCACGGCGGCGGATCTAGGCCTAGATCCGTGCTCGGTATGGCTCTTGTCTTTTCTTTCTTTTATTCAATTTACCGTGGTGGGCGTGAAAACCGCCACAAAGAAAAGGGCCACATTTACCGTTGCCCATTTTTTTCATGGCGATCGTGGTAGATGGTAGACCACCATGGTAAAGAGCCACATTTATCGTGACCATTTGTTTGTGATAGTTTGAAATCATCCACGGTTAATGTCGTTTGATGGCCATGGTTAACTTTTTTGTACTAGTGGATGGCCCTCACTTTGCCACGTACCATGCATGTAGCAAATCCAAAGAACACAACAATCCCAATCAATCCCTAGTGTAGCCGATCATCTAGACATGACTAGCACCATAGGTCTAGTGTTTGATCCACTAGATGATCCTCAAGAAAAAATACACATGTTCATGATACTTTAGTTGAGATCCATTTTAATTTTTTTTTCCTCATATACGGGTTGACGGGTCATGTCAAATACTATGATTACTACAAACATGGGAAATGTAGAATGCCAAAAAGGTGGTATATTCAAGTGGTGTTCTATGTTAGGACTATTAAGAGGATCTACTTTGGTTTAATGTTGGAAGAAGTGTCGTTGGGTGCATTAAGATACCTTAGAACCTACAAGGGTTCAATGTTGAGTCCGAACACCATACATTCATGTCTCAAGCAATGGCATGCTCATGTGTTATTAATAAGGATAATTTGGTAATGTACCAGCTTGTGAGGATAGGTGATCACCATTGTTGTCTCAAGCATATGAATGGATGGAAGAGCATTGGGGAGATGTGTTATGAACACCAATTTTGCCATTCAATGAAACTAAGTAATGGGTAGCAAAAACCAGTTTTATGAGAGGTGGTTTGTGTGTCCACTTCGGTTTGCATAGTGGGAGGTGGGTTTATATTGGGGTGAGGCAAAGATGAAAGACATTAAAGAAGGTATTATAATATGACATGGATATAGCCAAGGTGGAAAATACTTTGGAAAACAACGGGCAATACATTTGACATGAGGTGTCTTTAGATAGCGCAATAGCATGGCTACTCTTCCACCATTTGGTTCCAACAACGCAAGATGGAATTTCTGATGGTAAATCTGATGGTTGCAGTAGTGACAATGAAGAAGAGTAATAATATTTGTTTCTAAATTCTTATCTTTCTACTAAAAAGGTGTGATTTATGAGACTTTAATAATAATGTAGTTTGCTTTAGATAGGAAATTGGGTACGCTGCATGGGACGCACTTGCATCTATACATTGTACTCACGTGACCCATGCAAGTGTGACACACATTTGCCATGGCCTCATGCCTCATCCATTTTTGTGCTAAATACACTTAGATGCCTGCCGGGTTCGGCCCCTGACCTGCCTGCCTGTGGTACCATTCATGTAGCAAATCCAAGCAACACAACAATCCCAACCAATCCCTAGTACGACCGGTCATCTAGAAATGTTAGTGCCATAGATCTAGTGTTCGATCCATTAGATGGTCCTCAATAAAATACACAATTTCGTGATTGTCCTAGAATTATTGGTTGTAATGATACTTTAGTTGAGTTCCATTTTTATCTCTTTCCTCAGATATAGGGCAGTGGGCCATGTCAAATACTATGATTACTGCATGGGAAAAGTAGAATGCCAAAAGGTGGTATATTCAAGTGGTGTTCTATATTGGGACTATGAAGAGGATCTACTTTGGTTTAATGTTGGAAGAAGTGTAGTTGGGAGCATCAAGATGCTTTGGACACTATAAGGGTTCTATGTTGAGGAGTGTGAACGACATACATTGATGTCTCAAGCAATGGAATGCTCATGTGTGTTTGGCCATGTACCAGCTTGTGAGAATAGGTGATCACTATTGGGAGCTCAAGCATACGAAAAGATGGGAGAGCATTGTGGAGATGTGTTACGATGAATTCCAATTTTTCCATTCAACGAAGCTTTGTATTGGGTGACAAAACAAGTCTCATGAGAGGTGGTTTGTGCGTCCACTCGGTCTAGAGAGTGGGAGGTGGGTTTATATTGTTGTGAGGCAAAATGGAAGATATCGTAAAAGGTATTACGATATGACATAGTTACACAAGATGGAAAATATCGGGAAACAATTGGGTAGTGCATTTGATATGAGAGATCTTTTGGATAACGCAATAACATGGTTACTCTTCCACCGGCTTTTTGCCACCACGGTTAACTTTTTTTTGTACTAGTGGATGGCCCACACTTTGCCACCTACCATGCATGTAGCAAATCTAGCAACAGAGCAATCCCAACCAATCCCTAGTGCGGTGATCATCTAGACATGACTACCGACACAGGTCTAGTGTTGATCCATTATCCTAAAAGAAAAATACACAAGTTCATGATTGTCCAAGCATTGTGTGTTGTTACCATAAGTATACTTTAGTTGAGTTCTGTTTTTATCTTTTTTTCACAATATATGGGTCTATGGGTCATGTCAAATACTATGATTACTGCAAACATGGGACTATAGAATGCCAAAAGGTGGTATATTCAATTGGGGTTCTATATTAGGACTATCAAGAGGATCTACTTTGGTTTGATGTTAAGTGTAATTGGGAGCATCACGATGCCTTGGAAGCTACAAGGGTTCAATGTTGAGTGTGAACGCCATACATTCATGTCTCGAAGCTAACTGGTATGCTCATGTGTTATTAACAAGTGTTGTTTGGCCATGTACCGGCTCGTGAGAATAAGTGATCACAATTGGGAGCTCAAGCATACAAAAGGCTGGGAGAGCATTGTGGAGATGTGTTACGATGAATTCCAATTTTGCCATTCAACGAAGCTACATAATGGGTGGCAAAACACTTTTTATGAGAGGTGTATTGTGCCTGCACTCGGTCTAGAAAGTGGGAGGTGGGTTTATATTTGGGTGAGGCAAAGATGGAAGACATCGACAAGGTATTACCATATGACATGGATACAAGCAAGATGGAAAATGCCAGGAAACAATTGTGTAGTGCATTTGACATTAGGAGTCTTTGGATACCGCAATAAGAGCATCTCCAACAGTGCCCAATAATTTTATCCCAATATCCATAAGTTTAACAACTCCCAAAATGGTATTTGAATGGAGAAAACATCAATCTCCAACAGTGCCCAATAATAGACTTCCAAAAACCGATTTTTGGGTCCAACGGAATCATTAGTTGGCCCGGTAGTTGATCTTGGCCACGGCGACTTCTTCCTCTCCTCCATCGCGTGGCGACGCCGATCTTGCTGCCCTCGCTACGGCCGATGATCATTGTGAGCGGTGACGACGCCGAGCAGCTCCGAGTTCACAAAGAAGACGATAATCCGAAAGCACGCGACGCCCTCTCACGGAGGATATACAACAACGCTATATGGCTGCCCCGAAGGGACCACCGGCGATGAGGTCGACGTAGCTGCCGCGGAGCCACGGCGACTCCGAGGATTTCGAGGCCGAGTTCCGGCTTTTGAAGAAGACAACTTCCGGCTTCTTGACGACCTAAAGCCGTCTCCCCGCGCTATAAGCTTCGCTCGAGGTCGGGCACCGCCAAGAATCGCGCGGCAAGTGGAAGGTTGCGCTTTGCTCCTCCCGCCGGGCTGGTACGACATATCGACACGCGCGCGGCTTTTGCCCGTGGCTACGACGACCCCATGCGCCAAGAAGTACAGGGGGCGCCGGGCCTCGATCGGCACGCATCGCACCACCGAGGAGGCCGCCCTAGCGTACGACCGTGAGGCCCGCTGGATCCGCGGGAAGAGAGCGCGGCTCAACTTCCCGCTCATCCTGAACAAGGCTCCCGGCCGCCAGAACCGTCGCGAGCACAAGTCGGTGGTCATCGATATCGATCAGGATCCCGGCCACCAAAGTCATCACGAGCAAGCCGGTGGCCATCGACATCGTGGAAGACGGCGCGGGGACTTTTTCCCTCACAAGGCGAACCTCCACGGCGTGAAAGGAAGGATAGGAGGAGGATACGCCGCGGGGCTCGCGTGCGGAAATATACGGCGACGGGGAATTTTTTTTGCGTGACCAAAAAATTGGGAGGTCATATATGGATATTGTTGAGCAAGTGTATTTTTCATCTTTTTCCCAAAAAACTAGGATTGGGAGGTCATATAGCGCATTGTTGGAGTTGCTCTAACATGGCTACTCTTCCACCAACTTTTGCTAGCCACGATTAACTTTGTTAGGTACTAGTTCATGGCCCTCACTTTGCCACATACCATGCATGTAGCAAATTTGGCAACACAATAATCCTAACCAATCCCTAGTGCGGCTGATCATCTAGACATGACTAGTGCCATAGGTCTAATGTTTGAACTATTTGATGATCCCCAAGAAAAAAAATACAGAAGTTCATGATTGTCCAAGCATTCCCGGTTGTTACCATAAATGATACTTTAGTTGAGTCCCATTTAATCTATTTTTCCTCATATACGGGTCGACGGGTCATGTCAAATACTATGATTACTGCAAACATGGGAAATGTGGAATGCCAAAAGGTAGTATATTCAAGTGGTGTTCTATATTAGGATTATCAAAATGATCTACTTTGGTTTGATGTTAGAAGAAGTGCAGAAGTGCAGTTGGGAGGATCAAGATACCTTGAAGCTACAAGGGTTCAATGTTGAGTGTGAACACCATACATTCATGTCTGAGGCAATGGTATGCTCATGCGTTATTAACAAGGATTGTTTGGCCATGTACCAGCGTGTGAGAATAGGTGGTCACCATCGGGAGCTCAAGCATACGAAAGGATAGGAGAGCATTGTGGAGTTGTGTTACGATGAATTCCAATTTTGTCATTCAATGATGCTACGTAATGGGTGGGAAAACAAGTTTTATGAGAGATGGTTTGCGCGTCCACTCCGTCTAGAGAGTGGGAGGTGGGTTTGTATTGGGGTGAGGCAAAGACAGAAGACATCAAACAATTATTACGATATGACATGGATACAAGCAAGATGAAACAATTGTGCAGTGCATTTGACATTTGACATGAGGTAGCTTTGATACACTAATAGCATGACTATTCTTCCACCAAATTCATGCCAAGAATGGGAGATGGAATTTGTGACGGTAAATCTTATGGCTGAAATAGTGAAAATGAAGAAGAGTAATAGCATCTGTTTCTAAATTCTTATTCTTCTATAAAGGTGTGATTTATGAAACTTTGATAATAAATAATGTAGTTTGTTTTCGATGTGAAATTGGGTATGCGTCACCGGGACGCTTGCTTGAAGTTGTAGGCTGTGCCCATGATTTCTGGTCGAACCTGGTCGACCGGGGACCGACCAGGCGATTAATCCTGATTAATCGTCGACCAGGAAAACTAACCGCCCTGGTCGAGGCTGGTCATCCACCTGATCGTCCAGGTATTTTAGGATACATACTATATATATATATATATATATATATATATATATATATATATATATATATATATATATATATATATATATATATACTATATATTTAGCTCTTAATATATACTATAGCACTATCAATTATGGATTGCACATCTATACTGGCAGAGGCAGCATCTGACCCAACAGATTCTGGAGGGACTCCTTCAATGTCAGGTGCAGGCATTGTCACTTCCACGTTTACACATCGTCGGTCCACATCTACAGCAAGTGTAGAGTGAGGGATGGGGTCGGGGGAAGACCGAAGAAGATAGCAAGTCCATGATAGAGGGGAAATTCGAAGATAGAGAGGGGAAAGGCAGGAACGTACCGTCATCGGAGTAGCTCATCCTGTAGACAGGTGGCGAGCACTTCGCTGGCACCTGCAGCTCCCGTCCCTGCTGCTCACCACTTCACCAGCCTAGTGACTGCCAGAGAGGAGGCGGGAGAGAGGAGGCGGGTATGGGGAAATCCCGCGTGGGAAGGAAGGAATCCCGCGCGGGGAAGAGGAACACACGCGGGACTAATTGCGGGAACAGGAAATTGCGGCTCCAGAGGAGAGTTGGGTGCCTCCTTGCTATCTACTATAACCCTAGCAGGCCAAGCTGAAGCCCAGCAGCCCACATGAAAAAAAAGGCCCAAAAACATGAAACTGGTCGTCCAGATGGGCTGGTCGGACGACTAATCGTGATTAGACGACGACTAATTGGACGACCAGGTTTCTGGTCGAGCTGGTCGGGTCGAGGTACCTAATCGAACCCCTATGACCGACCAGGACGACTAATCGCAATTAATCGGACGAGCATAAATTAGGGGGCTGTGCTCGTGCAACCATGTGTAAGTGTAACAGACACATTTGCCACAAACACACGCCTCGTCCATTTTGTGCGTTGGATACACTTGGATGACTGCCGGGTTCGGCCCCGCCGCAGCCTGCCCGTCTGTCCTAAGCCCCTTGCCGCGTCGTTCCTGCCGCACGGCTCTCTCGTCCTCCTTGCCGCGTCGTTCCTGCCGCACGGACCAGCTTGTTTTCGTGGTAGCCCAAGCGTGCAGGGTTACGTGCGTCTGCGTCCGATGATGACCCAACCCCAGCAGGCGGCGGCGTGCCGGACTGCCGGCGACTGCCCGACGCAGGGCGACCGAGGAAAGAAAAACTCGGTGAGAGCCACAGATCACATCCGTGTACACGGTTCAGTGCACGCGAACCGCGCCCGCCACGTCTACGGTGGGCGGGTCCTCTGCGTGACCTGCCCTGGCGCCGCGTCGTCACCCAACTCGCAATCAACGGCCGCTCCTGCAATGATCGATCGTCTGTCGGTCCTCTGCCTATGCGCCGTTGTCGTAGGAGAAATCAGCGAAGCTTCCAGCGGTCCAGCCTCAGCTATGATTGTCGAACGGACGCGTTGTTCCGTCTGCCTAAGCACTAGGAAGAGTAATTGCTTATGGGACGGCGACAGCGACGCTTTGGAACCAAATTTCAGCGTTCCTGCTCAAGACTACTGTGAGCGTCCGGGCCGGCTTCTGTTCGGCGTGGAAGCTCCCCTGTCCTCTTGTTTCCCGGCAATACACGGACAACAACATCCAGAGAAGAAAACAAAACAAGTGGTTCTTGGAGACTGAAGTCTGAAGAGTTGATTCTCATTACTAGACTCTTTTTTTTTTTTCCAGACGCTAGGCATTTTCGTATGCTGGTGTAGTAGATTTAGTAGGTGCTACTGCTAGAGCTACCGTGCTATCACCACTGCATGTTCCAACCAACATTTCGGTGGTTCTTGGCCTGTAGGTGTGTTTAGAGCCCCAAATTTCCTCCAAAATTTTCTGTGATTCACATCACATCTCATCACATCAAAAGATTAAATTCCCCATCACATCAAAAATGCCGGCACATGTATTGAAGTACTAAATGTAGGTGAAAAAAATAAAATAATTACACAGTTTAGATGTACATCATGGAGGCGATTCTTTTGAGCCTAGTTACGTCATGGTAGGATAATATTTACCACTAACAAACTAAACGCGTCTACAACGCATATGCGATGTGACATGCATGCCCCATCCGTTTTAAAATTTTGTCCCAAATTTTGGGTCTAAACACACCTCACTCGATGGAATACTCTACTCTATCCTCCAATCTATTACTCTACTCTATCCTCCAATCTATCCTGCCTACGGCTGGTACAGGTGCGGCTAAAGCTTGGCGTCACCTTGGCCTTTTTCCGTCGTCAAAATAAAAAAAGGGATTGGCGTCAAGTCCGACGCGAACGAGATTTTGTTCCAGTTCCGGATGAGAGAGTGACGAGCTGAGCTGAACGAACCTGTCGTTGCCTCGTTGGGTGGCCGCATGGGCATGGCGAGAGTCGCGGACTGCACGCCACGCGCGCGCTGCGGTCCGGAGCCCGGATCGCGAGAGGCCGGCGGCAGACCGTGGCCCGGATACCCCGCGCGGGTGGCAGCCCCGCAGGTGCTCGCTCTGCTCCCCGCGTCGTCGTTCGATGGGGTGGGCAGCGCGGATCGGACGGGTGACGAGCGGCGCGCGGGCCCGGCGGTGGTGGCAATCATTGGGCTCGCACCCGGGAGCTTTGACCGCCGGACTCCACCTCCGCCTGTGCCCAAATATTCCGGCTGGGTCTATTTTGCGCATTGCACCCTGATGCCTTGAGTAAAACTGCCCAAGACCTTTGTTCGACTCCCAAGTTTTTTTCTTTTAGAATGATCAAGAGCTTCATTAGTCAGTGACATGACTACAATCTTTGGCAGCTAATCCAAACAGCCACTCTACGATATAGTCTAGCCAAAACAAGGAGCGCTCAGTAACCGACACCATATTTGCGTAACAATGGGCCACCGAGTTGGCATCCCAACACACTCACCGCAACTTTTAAAAAACAAGAAAACTCATGGCCAGCTCTGAAATATCAAAACAAAGACCTTCAATGGATGACAGTCATGCTGGGTTTACTGGTAGTTATACTACCTGCTTGGTTTGTTGGCAACCATGCACACCTAAGAATAGGGAATGGGAAAAATAAAAACATAAAAAAGATGCTGCAGTAATCCACTTTTTATTACTTTTCTTAGTAGGATAGGAAGCGAGGATATTTTGAATTTTTTTGGAATGAATGTTGTATACATTATGACATCTTATGCCTTTACAACTTGATATTCCAACCTTTTACTCGTCAATTGACCACTAATCCAGCAAGTTTATGGGAAAAAACATCTTTCCTGGATGGAACCCAAAACATGTACGTGCATGCTACCGGTTTGCCATATTGCGAGGATATTTTGAATTTTGCCCCTGCCACTTAATATAAGAACCTTTTCCCCGTCAATGACCACTAATCTAGTAAGTTTGTGAAAAATTTTAGCACCTATCCAGGATAGAGCCCATAACATGCTATTATTTGCTAGTCATGGCAGATAAGGGTACATACCACTCGCTGCATAAAACTTCGATCATTTCCTTCGGTTTTCAACTTTTAGCTAAAAGCCTTATGTATTCCTCCCACAGACAGCTCGATTTGGGAAAACGGTTTGTCAAACCCTTCGTCAAGTTGTATTTGTGGCCTGTCTCCTAGCTATTTCAATTCACAAGGGTATTGGTGCTAATAGTGGACACTATGTAGCACACATAAAAGATGAAAGCAATGGGCAATGGGGGAGTTTGATGGTGTTCGGCCCTGTTTAGATCCCTCAATTCCCTCTCTAAAATTCACTATTCACCTATCACATCAAATCTTTTGCCTCATGCATGGAGTACTAAATATAGGTAAATAAAAAAACTAATTACATAGTTTTAATGTACACGAGGAGACGAATCTTTTGAGCTTAGTTGGGTCATGGTAGGACAACAGTTACCATAAACAAACGAAAAGTGCTACAAAGATATAATGTGACATTTTTTCCCCAAACTCCATGCATCTAAACACAGCCGCATGGGCACCCATTTGGCAAAAACCTAGAAAAACGTCAAATAAAGGTGACCATAAGGTCCAAAGGTATCTCCACAGAACAGCAGTCTGGTCACTGATAGTAAAGACTTTACTACACCATGCGCACGCACGATCTCGACTCCTCACATGCGCACCTCTCTAGCATTGTAGCACAAACGAATTTGAGTCGAAAAAAAACTTCGGCACCTCTTTAGTCTTTACCCTCTGGCCGCCCTTGCCCCCCACCATCGGCCACCGCCCGTCGCAGGCGCTTCACCTCCCCTCACACTATTACCATCTTCTCCGGCTCCAAAGAAGCTCACCACCGTCATCTTCTCGGCTTGTCGGGCCTGGGCATTCAGGTTCCCCACTTTTTTCAGGTCGATAATTCGGGTAATGAAAACCGTCACCCGATATTAGCCCAAAAACAATACCCCAAATTTGGTGCCCGATAATTTAGGTTCGAGTTCGTATACTTTATCTACCCGAATTTGAGAATAATATATTATAGTCATTAGTTCAAAACGAGAGAATTATATTCTAATATTTCAAATGTTAAACTAACAACACGTGATAAATACAAAGACGAAGGCAAATCTTCACGTGGTTTGGGTACCAAAGTGTATTACCTGAATTACCAAACTAATTTCGGGTAATCAACGTCGTTATCCAAATTTGGGATCGGATACCTCGGGTTCCGATAATTTAGGTACAGGTAATAGGTATTAGGTATGTTAGCTTCATTCTTGTCCCTGGTTTCATCACACTTTTTTTTCGATAGGGAGCCATACCACGCAGTCTAGCCTCATGCTTCTCCGACGATGGCCTTCTGGACCTTAGAGCAACCACATTGTTGTCCATAGAGCAGTCCATAGGATTAAAATATGTTGTATCGCCTATCTAAAAACATTGTAGGATCCATAGAGCGGGTCCCATAGTTATGGGTACCTATAGTGCTATGGGCAGCCCATAGTGAATAAAAAATATTAAATTCTCCTTCCCCTCTCTCTCAACTTTGTCTCCCTCTCCACCGTGGGACCCGCCGCTATAGACCAGTTGTCCATATACATTGTGACTGGTACCCATAGCTTCACCATCTTTGTGGGACCCATCCTTATGGACTCGCTTTAGCCATAAACATTGTGGTTGCTCTTAGGCATGGGCTTCTAAGATATACACGGACATTGTCCCCTCGTCTAGGGGAATAACCTTTTTTTTTTTTTTTTCAATATTGTGTATAAATTTTAAACTCTATTATATTTATGCTTTTCTTTTTTAAGGTAAAATATTTCCCTTTTTTTTACTTTCCATACTTAACACTACATAGATCTCCTTGTTTTACTACTTTTATAATATTTGGCTAATTTAGGATTTATATTTTCTCTTTTATCAAATCTTTCTATAATTGTGTACTCCTAATATGACATAATTGATAAACATAATTTTTTTGCAAACATATTAGCAAGACTAGTTTGGTAGTAAAGCCTATGACATATAAACCATACACTTCACACTAAACTATGAGATCACATTTACAAAGGGAATGAGAGGACTTATAAGTTATAAAATTGATGCCGGAGTATGAGAACACACAATGTGATTTGGCAATGGTAACTGTTTTGAGTGTCGTGGAAAGAGATAATCATGTGAGTTAGCTATCAAGTTACGCTTTACGACACAATATCTTTTAGCTGTTGTAACTTATTTTGGAGAGTTGTGACTTTGAACTATGTGTTATATGACTTTCTATAACTTTGTCGTCATGCATGACGATGATAATTTAAAACTAGTTGTTTAATCTATGAATTCTATATAGAACATTTTTCGAATTATCACAAAAAGTACTAAAAAATCAATACTTCTCTTTAAAAATATAAAACTAGGATTTATGACAATACTTTATATTGAATAAAGCCGTCACAAAAAAAAATACCCCATGGGATCACTAGCCTAACGTGAAAGAAGAAATAAAATTTTTTGACCAAAGTTCGAACCCATGGTGAAAAGCCGAAAGACCACAATTATGAGCACACTCACGCATCATGGACCACTCCAACACAAAACCCATAACCCACCTCCCCCACTGGCCACCGCTTGACATCAAGTAGAACACATCATGGAGTGTGCGGGGGACCAAGAAGGTCGCCTTTTGTTGTCGGATCCACCGACATCGCCGGCGACACACCCTCATCAACATGCTCCGGCTAGAGCAACCCGAGATCCCCATAGGTAATTCGAGTACACAACGGTATCGTATTTTACCCAAGCTTACCCGCCTCGACCGCCCGACCACCCCCCTACCGGCCGCTAGGGGCTCCCTTTAAACAACCCATTGCCCATTCCCACTACATGGCCTACCCGGTGTCCCCTAGTCGGCCAACCATTGTATACGCCACACGAGTCTGTATAAGAAGGGGGTTAGCTCACTGAACCGTATCCCGATCTAGGACAAGAGAGGAGATATGAGGAGGAAGGGAGGAGTAGGCCAACCTTGCCCCCGCCCTCGCTAGATACCGGCAAGCAACCGCCGTGGCATCCACCATGGACGCCGCGCATGGGAGGCAAGTGGGGCATGGACACGCATTACCAGGAGGCGATGGGACACGAGCATGGGTCATGAGAGCTCACCAGACGCAGATCCATCGCGACCGGGGAGAGAGAAAAGTCAAGGCTAGAGCTAGGGAGTGGAGGCAATGCGGTCAAGGGGAGAGGAAAGAGTGTGTGGGACAGCGTAGGCGTGCGACACACACATAGAGCATGCATGCTCTTCAATTAGCATTTTCTTAATAACAATGGTCACGGTGAGAGGAGCCCCTAAAGTGGAAAGAAGAAATAAGATTCTTTGACAACCAAAGTTCAAACCCATGGCGAAAAGCCAATAGGCCACCGTTATGGACACACTCACGCTTCCTGCACCACCCCAACACAAACCCATAACCCACCTCCCCCCTTTGCTCTTCTCGCTCACTACCAATGCCAATGACACTCACACCCTCCCCCATTATGATTGTGATCAAGTACAACACATCATGGAATGCGCAGAGACCGAGAAGGTCACCCTTATCGTCGGGTCCATCGACATCGCTTCGGTGTCGCCCTCATCAACATGCTCCTACTAGAGCAACCCGAGATCCCCGTGGGTAATTTGGGTACGGGTAATGGGTATCGGGTATTTTAATCCTCGCTTACCCTCGCCCGACCGGTGTGGCGACCCATACCATCGCTTGGGATCCCCTAACCACCCATTAACCACTCCCACCGCATGGCCTACCTACGTCCCCTAGGTAGCCAGCCATTCTATATGCCACCAGAGTTAGAGAAGAAGGGGTTAGATCAGTGGAACCCTAGCCCGATCTAGGGCAAGAGAGGAATATGAAGAGCAAGGGGAGGATGAGGCCTACCTTGCCCTAGCCCTGCTAGATCTTGTACAGCTACAGCGACATCGACCATGGCCGCGCGCAAGGGAGGCGTGTGGGGAGCGGACACGCACACAAGGAGGCGTGGGGACGCGGACATGGGTCGTTGGAGCTCAACGGACGTAGATCCGTCACAACGTCGCCATGGTTGCTAGATGTGAGAGAAAAATAGACAAAGTGAGAGCTACGGAGAGGTGGCCATGCGGGCAAGCGGAAAGAAAAAAATTGTGTGGGTCAGGAGCGCGCGTGCGACACACATAGAGTGTCCGTGCTATTAAAGTAGCATTTTCCTAACAACAATGGTCACTAGGAGGGAACGCCTAAAGTGGCAAGAAGAAGTATTATTTTTGACAACCAAAGTTTGAAACATGGCGAAAACATAGACACGAAAGTAGAGGCTTGTGGACATAACTCTCTCTGCCTTTTCTCTAAATAGGAAGGCAGCCCCGCCCCCACCTTTTTCTCCCATGGGAAGCCCGCCCACTACATCAGAGCAAAGCTAATAGAAAACACCACAAACAAGCTGCTAGGAGGCTGAGTATTGTGCTACGTATGTGTACCATGGAGTGCGCGAGGACCGAGAAGGTTGCCCTCATCGTCAGGTCTACCGACATCGTTGGCACCGCCCTCATCAACATGCTCCTGCTAGAGCAACCCGAGATCACCTTGGGTAATTGGGTACAGGTAATGGGTTTGGTATTTCCTAGGCTTACCATTGCCCCAACAGGCCCGACCACCCCTACCGCCACTAGGGCTCCACTTAACCATCCATTGACCACTCCCACTACATGGCCTACACAGGCCCCCCCACCGCCAACCATTCTATACGCCACTAGAGTTGGAGAAGAAGGGGGTTAGCTCACTAGAACCGTAGCCCGATCTAGGACGAGAGAGGAGATATGAGGAAGTAGGGGGGAGGTGGCCAACCTTGCCTTTCCCCCCGCTAGATCCAAAGACACCGCCGCAAAGATGCACCATGGACGCTTGCGCATGGGAGGTGGTGGGCGTGAGAGACATTACTAGCAAAGCGATGGGGACGCAAGCATAGGTCACTGAAGGTCATCGGATGCAGATTTGTCGCACCACCGCCATGGTCGCTAGATGAGAGAGAGAAAGTGACAAAGGAAGAGCTAGTGAGAGGTGGCCACGCGGGCAAGGGAGAGGAAAGACCGTGGTGGGTCTAGCGACGAGCGTGCGTACACACATAAGCGTGCACGCTCTTAATTAGCATTTTCCTAATAACAATGGTCACTAGGTGGAGCGCCTAAAGTGGAAATAAGAAATAAAATTCTTTGACAACCAAAGTTTGAACCCATGGCGAAAGTTGAAAGGCCATTGTTATGAGAAACTCATGCTTCCCAGACCACCTCAAAACAAAACTGATAACCCACCTCCCCCACTATTCTTCTCTCTCGCCGCCGATGCTGATGAGATGCTCACACACCACTACCACCCACATTCGGATTGTGATTAAGTAGAAGACATCATGGAGTGTGAGAGGACCGAGAAAGTCACCCTCGTTGTAAGGTTCACCAACACCATCGGGGCCGCCCTCGTCAACATGCTCCTCGCTAGTGCAACCTGAAATCCTCATGGGTAATTCTGCACGGGTAATAGGTATTGGGTATTTTTCCTAGGCTTAGCCCTGTCTGACTTGCCTGGCCACCCCTACCGCCACTAGGGCTCCCCTAAACCACCCATTGACCACGCCCACTACATGTCCTACTTACATCCCCCCTAGCCAGCTAGCCATTCTGTATGCCACCAGAGTTGGAGAAGAAAGGAGTTACCTCGTTGGAACCCTCACTGAACCTAGGACAAGATAGTAGATAGGAGGAGGAGGGGAGGGAGGAGGCCTACCTTGCCCCCGCCCCTTCTAGATCCAAAGACAACCTCTTTGTGACATCCAACATGGCCATGCACACGGGAGGTGGTAGGGTGCCTAAAACGTATTACTGAGGAGGTGATGGGACGTGGGCATGGGTCGATGGAGCTCAAGCAAACGTAAATCCCTTGCACCGCGGCCATGGTCATTGGATGAGAAAGAAAAAAGTGACAAAACAAGAGTTGGGAAAAGGAGGCCATACAAGCAAGGGGAGAGGAAATACCATGTGGGTCTAAGCGACGCGTGCGACACACACACCAGCGTGCACGCTCTTAAATTAGCATTTTCCTAATGACAATGATCACTAGGTGGAGCGCCTAAAGTCAAAGAAGAAATAAAATTCTTTGACAACCAAATTTCGAACTCATGGCTCAAAGACGAAAGGCCACCATTATGGGCACCGTCACGCTTCCTAGACCACCTCAATAGGAGACCCATAACCCACCTCCCCCATTACTCAAAAAAACCCCACCTCCCCTCTTTGCTCTTCTCGCTCATTTGTCAATGTTGATGACGCTCAGACCCCACCATTACCCAAACTCTGATTGCAATTAAGTAGAACACATCACGGAGTGTGCGAGGAGACCAAGAAGGTCGCCCTCGTCCTCGAGGTCCACCAACATCGCTTCGGTGCCACGGAGTTGGAGAAGAAGGGGTTAGCTCACTTTGGAATTGTAGCCCGATCTAGAACAAGAGAGGAGATATGAGGAGGAAGGGAGGAGGAGGCCTACCTTGCCATGCCCCCCGCTAGATACGGCATATGTCGGTTTTTTCTTGAAACCGGGGGTCTCAAGGACCGGTAATAAAATTATTTATCAGCGTGACCCTAATCCGGATGGTGATGCAAGAAGGACACAAGATTTATTAAGTTCGGGCAAAGAAGGCCCTACGTCAACGGCGGGGGGGGGTGAGAATTTGTATTATCTTGCACCGAAGTGCATGTAGTAGGGGATACAAGCAAGTTGAGAGAGGGCATAAGCCCCAGTTCTCCGTATAATGAAGAGGATTGGAGAATCCTCCAGAGAGATCCCAAGTCAGAAGTCCCGTGGAGAGGAAGACCCCCGCCAGGAAGAGTCCCCTTTAGAAAAGGCCTTGGTTGCCACCTTCTCTGACCACCCGGTGGTGCACGGGAGTACACGTCTTTGTGTGCATGCATATTGAGGGTACAGGTGTTTCCTTCCTGGTGAAGAATGAGGACGCATGGAGGACGCGTGGACGCCATGCTGATGCCTGTTGCATTCCCTGTAGAGGCGGGGCCGCGAGGCCTCGGGCGAGACGGAAGTTCCCTCGAGGTGTTGGAGGCCTCGGGCGTCTTGCTTGTGCTGTCTAGGAGAAGTGGAGAGAGTGGCCTCATGGGCCGCGTGGGCCGTCATGGTCACCGTGGACCGTTGTGGTCACCGTGGGCCGTCGTGGTTGCAGTGGACTGTTCTGGGCCTCTTTTAATTGAGTACCCATTATTTTGGTACCCGACAGATAGCAAATTTTTGCAACATCCACCATGGATGGGACCACAGGCGGATCTATACTATGAGCGGTGGGTGCGGCCACACCCATGAAAAATCTAAAAATCAATGATGATGATCAAATTTCCAATGTATTTGCACCCACGAAATAAAATTATATGCACCCGCAAGCCCAACGCACCCTCCTCGCAATTGCTCTAGCTCCGCCACTGGATGGGACACACACACAACCTGACAAGACCAACAACAGTGACAGGCCATGCCCAAGAGCCCACGATGGACACTACATGTAATAGGATGTCACTTTGCTGCCTAATTCTCATACGACCCATGCCTCCATCAGCCTTTTTACCATCTTGTCCCCTATAACGGGGTGGGGTGCCTCGGCCTAGTTGACCGGGGGCGCATGCAGCACCACTAATGAACGGGACCAAGGTGTGGCGCATGCATGTCCTTTGTCCCTATGATGTCAATGGGAACAAAATTGCGAATATGTGAGGGCGGATGTCGCATACAACACCCTTCCCCTTGTTTTCATATTTCTTCTTTTCTCCTTCTTCACTTTCTTTGTAACCTGCTCTCCCCTTCGACTATAAAAGGGGAACTATGACACCCCATACAAGACACCTAAACACAAGCCATCGAACACACACTGACTCACACACGTAGACTTGGGAGATCTCCCTCTCTTAACCGTTTGTACACCCCTACTGCAAACTTACTACAATACATGAGCAACCTCTCACATCCGGGCGTAGGGACATTCTTTTACGAACCAAAAGATACATCCCCGTGTCATTTTGTACACCGTCCGAGCCTAGACATGCAATTGCTAGATTACTAGTTGGTGTTGGACATGCAATTGCTAGATTACTAGTTGGTGTTGGACATGCAATTGCTAGATTACTAGTTGGTGTTGGTTCAAAGCACTGAAAGGTATGTACGCCGACCATCGAATTGAGGTTCTCTACACCCTCTGGTGGTGTCATAGAGGCCACCAGAGGCAAGGAGGGATGCTGATATCAATGTTGGAAAGCGAGTCACCCTCGGTTCTCCCTAGTTTACTGTAGCAAGGGAAAATGAGTCGATGAATTAAAGCATAACAAGTTGGGACGAAATGCAGCATAGTTATCATAGCTATTCAAGAACAAGGCTATAAGAAAGTTGGTTAGGCACACACCAAAGTTAAATAAAAAACCAATCCTACATAAGTTGAGATTAGTGAAGCTCCAATCCAAGTTTGTGGAAGTGATGAGTTAAATGATGCTTGTGAAGTTTTGGTATGACAATCGTTTGCTTTCTTTCAAAAAATGACGACGCCGGGGGTATGCCCCTGTATGCTAAGGCATACCCAAGATTTGAGAGGAAACAATAATATGTATACATACATTTATACGTATCCTGATATATTTACGTTGTTTGTGCCAATATGGCAAATGGGCTGAACCCAAGAGCCTTTCTGTCAGCCCATGACGGAACCAACCCCAGAATTGAAGGGTTGTTTGGTTTGGATCCACACCTCACCACGACTAAACTTCGGCTGCCACACCAACTTTGGCTGTTGTTTGGTTCTCATCAAGCTTGTGGCCGCCACAGCCTTGTCTCCCTGTCTTTTTCCTGTTGCTGCTTGTCTTCTAGTGTGTGGCAAAGTTGTGGCGTGTGTGGTAGAGGATTCAGCCTCCACGGTTGTGGCAGGCCACACTGCACCACAATGTGGCGTGGTGATTGAAGGCCGCAAACCAAACAAACCCTAAGTCCAGGAGCGGAGATGGGCCTAAGGCCACCCAGGCCATGGCCTTAGGCGTGGGCCAAAAAACTTCTTATACACCTTGTATTCTTCATCGGCCCAGGTTGCTTCGTGGCCTAGTAAATCACCAAGTCGGCCTCTTTGCCTTCCGTGTCGCAAGCACACACGGTCCGCCACTCTGTTTCCGGCGCTCGCACACGGTCCGCAACTCCATCCTCTCGCAAAAAGAACAACGAACTCCATCCCCTCACATCGCCGAACTACAAAACCTAGCGGCGGCCGTGTGGGCGCGCACAGTCTTGGCGGCTCGCGGCCAGCTATAAAGGGGGGTGGGCGGGTCGGCGCGCTCCCCCTCCCAGCCCTCTGCATCGGCGCCATCGGGGGCGGGCGCGGCGTTCGGGCAACATCGGCCTTGCCGGCAAAGGCGACGGCGGCGTCCATTTCCGGAGCTCCCCTCCCCGGTTGTAAAGAGCGACTTTTACTCCCTTCCTCGGCCGGGTTTAGGCATGATATTGTAGATTCTTGGGTTGAATCACGTAGCTTTTCCGGCCGCGGCATGAGGCATGATAATGTTTACTAAGTGGCCTTAGGGCGTCCAAACCACCGCTCGCCCCTTTGCCCAAGTAAACTGCTTCACCGCCGCTCGCTTCCTCGCACGGCGCCACAATCTTTTGACTAAGCACCGGGCACCAACACAACACCACCTCCCCCCCACTCCGACCGGGCCATCTCGCCCTTTTCCATCCTCTTTTCCGAGCTCTGCTGGCTCGTTGGCGGTGGCTCACCCTCTCGGCGGCCAGGCTCGTGGCCCCGCCCCCGATGAAGGAGCCGACCGTGGCGACACACGTGCAACAACAACAACAACCCCGTTTGGCCTCCTGCCCAATGAAACGATGCCATCTCCTTCGCCCGGCTTCAAGCAAGGTGAGCAAAACATTTTACATCCACTCGGGGGTGATTTAGTGACAAATTTAGCATACCCAACCACAAATTCTTGGTTTCGCCATTGCTTTCGAGACACTTGATACGCCATACCCATTATTTATTTTTTCAGTGATGAAATGTTGTTATTGTTTGGTCCATAAACATTTGCTGAATGGTCATACAACTTATCGTGATGATAATACAAAGTGCCATTTTGGGAGGAAAAAAAGGTGGGCGATACACAAATCACCCGGAACCATTTGAAAAGTAAGCCCGATTCGAGGATAGCGGAAACTCTGAGGGAGCAGAATGCAAAGGTGTCTCGGCTTTTGCCATTTTGGCAACCATCACCAACAACCGGAGGAGAGAGAGCTCGAGTCACAAAGCTAAAAAAAAGCACCGAGAAATCTAGTGGTGCAGCGAGCCAACCCTCCCCTTGCTCCGCCTCCCATTCCATTCCCAAAATTTTCACCGCACGCTCTCTCCCCGGCTCCCCGCGACGACGACCCCGAAGCTTCGCGAAGCTTCCAGGGCCTTCCCCCGCGGCCGCCCCTCCTAGATCGCCGCCTCCGGCAGCGGCGAGGCTGCATCGCGAGGGCGGTGGAGGAGCCGGGCGACGGGGTCGACCAAGGCGAGGCTAGGGTTTGGGGTCGGTGTCGGGCTGCATCGGCCGGCGCCCTGTGAGGGAGGAGGAGGATGCATATGATGCGGCGGCTCAAGAGCATCGCCTCCGGCCGCTCGTCAGTCTCCGATCCGGTGAGAGCTCCATTTTCCCGGACCATTCCCCACCGCGATTGGTGGCCCGGGCACCCGCATTGGGTGTTTAATGACGCTATGCTAACGTTTCGGGGTTTCATTTTGTTGGGATTCGATCGGTCGTCTCTTGCGGCAGCGTTTATTCGTTCCATTTGCTTTGCTTGCTTGCTTGTGGCTGCCTACCCTTACAAAGGCTAAAGCGTTGCACGGCCTGTTGCCCCCTCAGGTGGCAAGCGCTTTATTTTGCTTTAGCCGATTTGGCATTCGGCTCCTTGCGCTTTAAAGTCGACATCTTGTTTGTTTTTTTGCTCAAGTATTTATTTCTACAGTTGGTCTAATAGATGTGGTTTTGGCTGTAATGCGTTAGCAATGTGAGCTTCATAGGACCATGTAGAAAATGGATAGTAGCCTATTCATCGAGACTCTAGTAGCAAAGGATAATGGCAGGTTCTAGTCAGTCCATTGGTTCAAAAAAAATTTGCTCATTCAGGAAGGATTTAACCAAAATCAAGAAATGGCTCCCGTTCACAAAAAGGACATATGAAATGAGGATTGCTACGTTGAAGAAAATTTGCCTTTTATTCTTCTATAAATGCTAATGAATCACAAACAAGTAACCATTTATTTTTGTCTATTGTTAGGGGTGGTGACTCTGGTCCAAAAAGGCCAAAATTTGAGCAGGATGGAGCAGGAGATATTGTTATCGAGCCACACTTAACTGAGGACAAACCTGCGCGGGATAGACCAAGAATCATCGTCATCATCTAATAGGGATGCTGAGGCAAGCACATCTACTAGCATGAAGCCTGTTAAAACTGAAGAACCAGGGGCAGATCTTCTTCCCAAAGAATTGAATGATATGACAATTAGTGACGATAAAGCTGATGGCCACAATGATAAGGTTATTTCAATCTCATTGATTCATTGATTGCTGAGCGCATACCCTTTCTACTTTTGGTAGTCATGCCTCGTGTGTTCTGGCTACAGGAAGGTGAAGGTGTTACTCTTGATGGGAATGGAACTGAGACAGGGCAGATAATTGTGACAACAATAGGAGGTCATAATGGGAAGCCAAAGCAGGTAATATATTAACCTATAACTTGTTAGCATTGAATACCAATTTTTTTGGCTTTCATCTAAGAAGGCATTGAATACCAATGATAATACATTACATTGAATATTCCTGCAAACTCCTCTGTGGATGACATCGCAGCAGCACTATACTACTTTTATGTATTGTTGTTGGATATTCATTATGTGATTGCTGTAAACTTGTGCTCTTTAGGCATTCCTTTAAATTCATTGCCCTACAATTTTTTTTAGAACATCATTTTGTGAAACTCGAACTGTAAATCATTGATATTGTTTCTAATGGTCATGCAGAAGGTTTCATACATGGCAGAGAACGGGTTGTTGGTACTGGTTCGTTTGGTGTAGTCTTTCAGGTACACCATTTGCCATCTTTTGGCCTCGTATAACACTTATTTCTAGAAATGGAAGTTCACAATGCTGCGGCCAAAGTCATTGAGCTTATCTTGTATAACAGGCAAAATGCTTGGAAACTGGTGAGACAGTGGCGATAAAGAAGGTGTTACAAGATAAGCGCTACAAGAATAGAGAGCTCCAGACTATGCAGTTACTTGAGCACCCGAATGTAGTTCAGCTGAAGCATCACTTCTTTTCAACAACTCAAAGGGGAGAAGTTTATCTCAACCTTGTACTTGAATTTGTATCTGAGACAGTTTATCGTGTTGCCAAATACTACAACCGGATGAACCAGCGTGTACCCATAATATATGTTAAGTTGTATGCATATCAGGTATGTGATGATGTTCTGTTTCATTTCACTTATCAACTTTTTTCAAGAAGTCTAGATTCATTGGTTGGTATGGAATGAACATTATAAATGATCTGTTATTCCTTCTTGTCCAGATGTGCCGTGCACTTGCTTACATCCATCGTGTTGTCGGTGTGTGTCATCGTGATATTAAACCTCAAAATCTACTGGTAAGTTCCCAGATGCACTTCTCCACGAGGCAGCTTGAGTGTTTGTTAGTGTGTGAGCATTCTGTTATTCCCTTTTTGGACCATTCTGATATGATCTTGCTGTAACACCTGTGAGCACAGACATATTGTGTAAGTGCACATCTGCAGGTTTTGACATGCAAAATGTGTTTGCTTAAATCTTTTGACTACTTTTTTGGTTCTGTTATGCACTTATGCTAACTGCTGAACATGTTTCTTATTGCAACTTGATTAACCTTCCAGGTCAATCCTCATACACATCAACTTAAGATTTGTGATTTTGGGAGCGCTAAGAAATTGGTACGCTTCTCTCTTTTAGTTTGTTCCTGCTGAATATCTTCATGGATTTAATAAAGTAATAAAATATCCATTTCAGGTCCCTGGTGAGCCTAACATATCGTACATTTGCTCGCGGTATTATAGGGCTCCTGAACTAATATTTGGAGCTACGGAGTATACTACTGCAATCGATATCTGGTCTGTTGGCTGTGTAGTGGCTGAGCTTCTGATTGGTCAGGTATAGGATCTCAATCCTACATGTTCACCTTTCTTTCAGGCTTCCAGCTGATTATTATGCCAGCCATTTTCCTAGAGGGAAATAATTTTATTTTACCATTGTAAAATGTTGCCTTTTTTGTTTGTCAAAGATTACTATATAAACTACAAAATGCAGTTTTGGATTTTATGGACATTAGAATTTGATCAACTTACTGTTAATTGAGATACTACTTTTTATCTGTTGACAATTTTGTTGATGTCCACTGGATCCCCCCAATTGCAGCCTTTGTTTCCTGGTGAGAGTGGTGTTGATCAACTGGTGGAAATAATAAAGGTTTGCATCTGCTATCAACTTATGTCATGAAATCACTGGCGATACTTTGTAGACTGAATGTTTTTTCTTTTGGTTTTTATCCAAGATTTTGGGTACTCCAACAAGAGAGGAAATCAGGTGCATGAATCCAAATTATTCTGAATTCAAGTTTCCTCAGATAAAAGCCCATCCCTGGCACAAGGTTAGGGATCTCTAGTCTCTGGTATTTTTCATTTCAGCTTTAGTCAGTTGACCAGCTCACCTAAGTTTGATTTTCATGTAGCTTTTGCAAGCGCATGCCACCTGAAGCTGTTGATCTTGTGTCAAGGCTGCTTCAGTACTCACCAAATTTGCGCTGCACTGCGGTAAGAACTAATTTGAGATTGTAACTGACCAATCAGTGAATCCAAATTAGTGTAGATGTGTCACTATTGATTCTAAGCTCTATATTTTCCGTCAGTTAAACTCGTTATATGCCAGTTATCTGAAGCAGGCAGTAGTATCTTGATCATGCTAATTTTATTATGAGTTGTGGCCTTTCTATGTTTGGAGAAGCACGAGTTTGAAACTCAGAAGATTCTGATCAAAGATATTTAATTATATTTTCAGGTTGATGCTTGTGCCCATCCATTCTTTGATGAGCTGCGGGACCCCAAGGTCTGCTTGCCAAGTGGACGGCCACTGCCACCATTGTTCGACTTCACAGCAGCCGGTAACTTTTCAATACACTTAAAAGATGTTGATGTTTCATTGTACTCTTCTCTCAAAACACATTTGGAATTGGGATGCAGAACTCGAAGGGCTCCCAGTTGAGCTCGTCCATCGGATTATTCCTGAACACATGAGGAAGTGAATAGGTGGACACAATGGAAATCCCAGTTTCTCTGTTAGTGATTCTGAGATGTGCAGGGCATGCTATGGGCCGATATGGAGGAGTCATGTAGCTAGGGAATGCCTTGCTAGATGTAAAGAGGGCTGAAAGTTCCTTTGATTGGGCGTGTCACGAAGAGTGACCCTAGAGGCAAACCTTATGTTTGCTTGTTGCCCATGGTGGAATCGGCTTGTTGTACCTTTGGCATTATGTTGTGTACCCCAGATGTGTATCGATAACTTAGGCTGTTGTACTACCAGGTTCATGTTGAACAAGAGAATTCAGAGTGCTTGCTTCCTTCACTGGAAATCCCAGAATGTCAGTTTTGATTATTGCACGTCTCTTTCCATCAACCACTCGTGTCTTCTCATATATAAGCATAAAGTTCTGCCCGCTATTGGCTTGCGTGGTTTAGAGATAATGCCTTACTTTTTATGGTCGCTACAAATGAGCGGCTACACGTCAATAAACTGACAATTGTACAAGTGTCCAAACTCTCTGATGCAATGTGTATATTTGTTTCTTCCACGTAAACTGACAAAATGGTACAGATGTCCAAACTCCATGATGCAATGTGTATTTGTTTCTTCCGTCTTCTGAAGATCTCTGAATCTTCCATTCCTCTCCCTGATACCTTTGACTTGAACAAGTTGCCGACAGTCAGTTGTGTTCGCAGCCACCAATGCAAGCATAAATACGCGCGTCATCTCTCTCCAGGTCCAGTACGAGCAGATCTGCAATCGATGAATTGGCATCGTTTCAAAAACAGCAGCATCTCTAGTTTACTTGCATGTGCCTCGGTTATGATTGCATTTTTTTTTTTTCGAGCAAGTGATGCAAGGAAAATAAAAGTTTGATTATCCAGTCGATTTTGCAGTCACAGATCTGAAACTTCGGCACGGATCAGCAGTAGCTGAACTGAACCTCATCAATGGCAAGCCAAGAACATGACATCGGCAGGTTGGTGGCAAGTTGAGTTAAAAATAAGACAAGAGGGATCTATAGCAAGTTGACACAGCACAGGGTGTAGATATTAACCTGTGCTGGTGCGCATGCAAAAAGGGACACAGCACTTAAACTATTCTGAATCGACGCATATTTGTACACGTTCCACGCATATGTAGCACTTTAGGTTTCTTTCTCTCTCTATTTTTTAAGTTAGTGTAGGATATGGAAGTGGGAACTATTTAGTTTTACTTTGCTCGTGGAAGTGGAGGTAGTTATCTTTGAATATTGGAGTCATATCTACTTCTACAAATCAGTGCCGGCCCTAGCATTTTAAGGGATCTTATAATATGTAGGCTAATTTTATTTATAAAGGAAAAACAAATTCAATAATATATTTCTAATTTAGCGTGTTTGGTAACCATCCCAAGCCATTTAACCTAAATTACAAGAAAAACATGACTATGAGTATGTATACTAGACAAAAATTGAACAAGGAAAAACCTAGAGCGGCCTAGAAAATTTGGACATGAACATGAACTGACTAGCATAAGGACGGAAGCGGTAACCAAGATCAGATGTCGTGGTCATCCACTCGTCGTACGTCCTCGCCTCCTTGGTTGCCTGATCGTAGCCGCAGTCTGGAAGACTGGAACGCGAGTGTCGCTGCCCGGCCGTCGCGGCGTCGCGATCTGCCGATCTCGTCTTTGTGGGCGTTGGCAGCTTGGCTGCTCGCCTCCTAGGAAACAAAGGTTGACGATCCACATGTTGATGGGCCAATACTCAATTAGCTAAAGGGTACGATGTCTTACCTACTTGGGCTTGGGCCCCTCTCCAGCCTAGGCCCTCGGCCGTCGCACACCCTGCCTCCCCCTAGGGCCGGCATTGCTTCAAATTTAGTGTGAGGAGGGGAAAGGAAAGCTTACACGCGCTCTTTAGCTCGCCTCGTCAAGAATAGTCCACCGGAATCGGTCTCCTTGCGCTCGTTAGCTCGCCTCGTCAAGAACAGTCCACTGGAATCGGTTTCCTTGCCTCCCTAGGGCTATTCAGAACCTTTGGTCTTGTGGCTTTGGAAGGGTTCTCCCTTGCGACTGCTCCTAACCCTCACGATGGCTTGTCTCCCAAGGGTTGTGTCGAGACATTGTCTCGGCCTTTGTTTAGCTCCGCGTGACTGATCCCAACCTTCATGATGGCTCGTCTTCCAAGGGTTGCGTCGGACGTCTTCTTCGTCTGGCAGCCTAGCTCGTGGCATCTTTAACGATGAATTTACGCCATCACCACCAGTCACGTCTCCATCTGCA
Source organism: Hyparrhenia diplandra (assembly GCA_015847255.1). Taxonomy (NCBI): domain Eukaryota; kingdom Viridiplantae; phylum Streptophyta; class Magnoliopsida; order Poales; family Poaceae; genus Hyparrhenia; species Hyparrhenia diplandra. Next base: position 230,457 of record JADLZK010011645.1, read on the forward strand.
TCCTAATCACACGCGGGCGGTCGAAGTTATACGTCTCTAGATCCAACGTCTCCGTTCATACTACTCAATCTTCTAGTGTCCGAGCTATGCTTACACCATTATTCATGTTCACGTTATGCAGTATGTTGTTAGATTATGCTAGTATTCAAGATATGCTTATCAAGTATATTTTGATATTGTCATGATCTGTATTCTAGTTCAATGTCCACGTCTAAGGAAGACGAGGAAGAAGCGCTTCGGCGTGATCGAAAACAAAAAAGTTCACGTCTTGCCATTTGCTAATGCCAACCATCCACAAAGCTGTTGATGCCCTGGGCCGAACTCACTCGAAAGACTCATGCGAGCAGCAGTGGGAGTGGGACGAGGTACCTATCAACGTGATGCAAGGGATCACTCACACACACGACGGAGCGCCTGCCTACTCATGAGCTATCGATCAGCGACTTGTTTAACATGTCCGGTTCCCTGCGTTTATATAGACTAGAAAACCGGGGTTAGATTTTGCGTGATGTTGTTGGACCCAAGCGCTCGTCAGGGAGCAGGTGCCGTCTACCGGCCACTGTGTGTGTGTGTGTGTGTGTCTGTGTGAGCGTGACAAAACATGCCCCCCAACCAGAAACTTTTGTCTTTGGCCCCGTATTCTTGCCCGTTGGACCCATTTCCGGCGGAGGAGCCGGACGGACGGACGGACCCGCCGTCCATGTCAAAACCTGTGACTCCCAAACACGCTACGCCAACCCCACTCGCCTACCGCAATCACTGTGCTTTTCACACGGACACGGCAGCTCTCGTCGTCAAAGCTACAGCGGCCTACGGCCAAAATTTGCTTGGATCGGGACCTGGAAACACAAACACCCCAGGGTCGATTTCCGGTTCCTCGGACAGTTGGGGCTGGAGCCTGGATCGATCCAACACCCGTTACGAGCGCTGAATACGCGTACATTTCTACTGTGGTGGCGAAGAGAGATTATACTGGCGATATGATGGCGAATGGCGAAAAAGAAGAGAGTTGAAACAAATTTGGGCGAGCCCATAACGAAAAGGACTTTTGTGGCTCGTCTTTTCTATCTGCTCCTAGATAAGAACGTAGTACACACCCACTTTCATCTACCACCGAAACAAAAAGTAGAAAAAAGAAAAAGAGGATCCATCCGTGAGCGTTGGGCACGTGAGCGTCATCATGCAAAATCAACTTAATTAGTGTCAGAGCCACTAGAGGAGCGATCCTAGCTGCTCCTCTCGGTCCCATGGAGTTCATCGTTTTTTGACTTTTTTCAACTTCATGTTTGACCATCCGTCTTTATTCAAAATATTTACGCAAATCATAAAATAAATTAATTAATATTCAAGTATCTTCATTGATAAAGCAAAGTCGTAACAAAATAAATTATATTTGTGTAAAAGATTTGAATAAGACAAAGCATCGAATAAGATGGCACGGAATCCGGGGTGACAAACTCAATGGGGACGGAGAGAGTAGTATTGATTAAAGTGGTCAAAGTTTGATCAAATCAAACATATAAGCAAAAATATTAATGTTGTTGACACGAGATAAGTGTATATTTTGAAAATATATCTTATGGCAAATCTTTTACTTATTTGATGCCATAATTATTTATACTTTCTTAGATACTATATTTGATCAAACTTGAGATACTTTAAGGCTTTGTCGGATTCCATGTCCAAAGTTTAGCCACTAAACTTTATACCATTTTAGCTCTTGAGGTTCGAAACAGGAGTTGTAAAATTTAGCCAACATCACACAAACATTAGATTATAGGGACATTTGTGTGCGTAGGACACCTAAAGTGGCGTTCTTTGGGGCGGACATCGCTTTTCTCCATATTTGCCGAACACATTGTCGTTTGATGTAATTTGCCGTGGACACGAGGGGGAGAAACTCACCACCTAAACAACTGTCATTTGTAAACCATAAAGCCCCGGTGGCTATGACATTTTAATAGCAACAAGATATGATAGTTATCTACAAATCATCTAATACTCACTTATATAGAAAACCTAATTAAGGACATGATATGACAGACTTAATTATTCTTGATGTCATATCATGTCCTTAATTAGGTTTTCTATGGGAGTGAGTATTAGATGATTTGTAGATAATTATCATATCTTGTTGTTGTTAAAATTTCATAGTCATTAGCCTTACGGTTTACAAATGGCGTGTTTTGTTGGTGAGTTTCGCTCCCCTGCCTACTACGGGCCAAATTACATCAAACGATAGTGTGTTCGGTAAATATGGAGAAAGACGATGTCCGCACCAAAGAGCGCTACTTTGGGTGTCCTATGCACAAATGTCCCTAGATTATATAACTAAGTTAAAGTGGTCTAAAGTTTTAGTCCTAACTTTCATAAACTAAATTTTAGACCAGAGAATCCAAAAAGGATTTAGTTTTGTTTTACTCCCTCTGTTTCTTAAAAAGTGTCCTTTACGCTTTCGAAGAAACAAATTTGACTAAAGGTATATTAAAGCATATTAATATTTTTTATATATATAATTAGTATCATTGAAAAATATTTGAATCTAGCTTGTTATCAATTTTATTTGGAGATAAAAATGTTACACAAATTTTCTAGAAATAGAGTTAAACCTATGGCACCAACACTTTTTAAGGGACAAAGGGAGTATGCTAGAATTATATTTTTTCGGACAGAAGGATTATTAGCTAGAGAATTCAAATAGAGTTAGCTAACGTGCTAGTAGCTAATAATCAATAAAGAAGTTATTAGCTGCCTTATTTTACTAGCAGCCTGGACCCTAAGCGTAATCACAGCTCAGATGATCACGGTGTCAGTATGTCACTCCTACTTGAGTGAGCCAGACAATAAAAGGGTGGTAAATAAATAAATAAATCCAAATCAATCAAGAGAATATAAAATATGGAATAATAATAAGGTAAAAAAAAAGTTAATAAAGGCCTTCCATTTCCACTCCTCCGCCTCCCTCTTCCTCCGGAGCTGCGAAATTTTGAGACCCCAAGCCAGGAGACGCGGAGCGGAGACCACCCACCCCACCACCCCCGAAATTCGCGCAAATCACAGAAGCGCCCCTCGCCGCCGGCGAGCGCGCTCACGCCTGGCGTGCCCTCCGGAGTCGGCGGAGCCCGCTCTCTGCCGGCAGGCACGCCAAGTGGTTGCGGAGGCCGGGCCGGGCGCGCCTGCCTCGCCGGCGCCGGCGCCGGCGATGGGCAACTCGCTCGGTTGCTCGGCTTCCGGCGAGCGGCTCGTCTCGGCGGCGCGCGATGGGGACGCCATCGAGGCGCGGATGCTGTTGGAGCTCAGCCCCGCGCTGGCGCGCTACTCCACCTTTGGCGGCCTCAACACCCCGCCCACTTCGCCGCCGCCAAGGGCCATCTCGACGTACGTGCGAATTCTTCCAGCGTTTCCCCACTTCGGTTTTGGGTTCAAGAATTGTTTGTCTCTGTGCAGATTGTCACGATGCTGCTGGAGAAAGGCGCTGATGTTAACGCGCGGAACTACTGCGGCCAGGTAGATCTTTCTGAGCTCTCTGGGTTCAAAAAGTTTTCACCTATGTGTTTCGGTTATCTTCTGTGAGCGTAATTCGAACAAATGCTAAGATCTGTCGTGCACAAGTGGTGGATTTGTAAACTCCTCTGTCACTGCAATAGATAGTGGCATCAAGATTCAGTTTTAGGTTGCTCTGCTCAGCTCAGCGATGGCATAAGAAAACCTGAACTTGTCATGCAATTGTGTGCTTATGCTGCAGAGCTGAACCAAGATTTGATTTGATCTTGTAGCTCTTTCTGCCTGCTCTGCACGTGGGATAGCAATTTCTGTTCATTCTTCAGTTTTTATCTGTATCATCAAATAGTTTGTTGATTGGTTGCGATTGTTTATATGGATGGATCAAGACTGCGTTGATGCATGCGTGCCGGCATGGGCACTGGGAGGTGGTTCAGATGCTTCTTCTCTTCAGATGCAATGTAAGACGTTGTCTAATATTGGATTTTTGTCTGCTGCAATTCTTTGGCTTGGCATAAGGTGGGTGCTGACTGTTGTTTGTTTTTTTTGGCTGATTCAGGTTACCAGGGCAGATTACTTGAGTGGTCGAACAGCGCTGCATTTTGCTGCACATGATGGATTTGTTCGGTGTATTAGGCTTTTAGTTGCAGACTTTGTCCCAAGTGTTGCCTTGGAGGATATTGCCTCTTCTGTGGTGGATGGTGATTGTCAGACCAACAGTGGGGGCAGTCCTAATTCCTCGTTGGGGCAGAAGTTTAATGAATCGTATGTGTTGTCAATGAATCGAATTTTATTGTTTGAAACGACTATCTGTTAACTCCATGCTTGTTCCAGTGCCCGTGTGAGGTACATCAACAAGCCTGCTGATGGTGGCGTTACAGCACTTCACATGGCAGCATTGAACGGTCACTTAGATTGCATGCAATTGTTGATTGACTTGGGTGCTAATGTCTCAGCTGTCACATTTCCCTATGGCACTACTACAAATTTGATAGGCAAGTGTTTACTTTTAGCTCAGGCAGTGTATTTAACAATGCTTTATTTCTTAACTCAAATAAGGTTTTGACAATGCACTTTTGGAACAGGAGCTGGCAGTACACCATTGCATTATGCAGCAGGCGGGGGAAACAAGAATGCTGTGAGGTAAGTCATCACTTTTTGACAAGAAGCCTGTTTCACACTTTCAGTTATAGGCTTATAGCTATCGAATGAAAAATTAATTTGTTCTGGTATCTGATGATGCTGTTTTTGCAGCTATTAATATCAAAAGGTGCTAGCAGGTTGACACTCAATTGCAATGGGTAAGTTGTTTTTGTTAATAATGCTATGTAGTATTCCAAATTTTTAGTAATATTACCATTTTATCCATTGGCCAAACTCACTTGAGTAGCCTTATTTTACTATCTTGTGTTTAGGTGGCTTCCCGTTGATGTTGCTAGAATATTTGGAAGGCGCTCTTTGGAGCCATTACTTTCTCCGAATTCAAACTCGAATGTCCCTATATTTCAACCGTCCAGTTATCTTGCCTTGCCACTCATGAGCATACTTAATATAGCCAGGTTAGTGTTTAACAACTCACACTTATTTTCTCCAGCTGGAAATAAAGTATTATAACTGAATTTCTTACTTTCATAGATAACTATTGGTGCTGGCTTTTAATATATGAATTTATGTCGCTATGCTAGAGGACTTTTGTTTTTTCAACATATGCCCTATGTTTTTGCAAAGTATCGGAGGAGGCCATGAAAGCTGTTTCGTTCTATATTCTAGTGGAATTAATATCTTTGAACACAGTTTGCATCTCTTTTAGAATTGCATTATTTCCAGAGATTGCACTTTTATTAAGGCAACAATGCTCGGTTTGGATTGTTGGGTATGGAGCAAATATGACCATTGATCTGTCTCGTTTGTCACCTTCAATCATCGTAGTATAGTCATCTCTTGTACTCCAGTTATTTTATCATTTTTGTTTCTAGAAATCTGAAATTAAGTATTTAAACTGCTAGAGTGAAGTTGAGTTGCTTCTGCTGATTTTGCATTTTTACCTACTTAAGCTGCTTTGCAATTCCTCCTTGGATGTGTTTGTTGTTTTTTTCCCCACTGATAGGGTTACATGTGTTTTAGAATTTAGATTAGATATAGTCATTCAAATGATCTTGAAGAATCTATTGAATATTTGTTTATATATTTTATATGATGTGCATTTGCAGAGAATTTGGGTTGCAGCATACCGTTACCGTCAGTTGATGATAGTGATCTCTGTTCAGTTTGTCTAGAAAGGTCTTGTTCTGTTGCTGCTGAAGGTAACTTGCTTAAGTTTTACCTAGAGAGGCTTCTTCAATATTATCACATTAGACATTTGCTTAAATTTTACCTAGAGAGGCTTCTTCAATATTATCACATTAGACATTTGCTTAAATTTTACCTAGAGATGCTTCTTCAATATTTCTCGCTACACATGGCACTACGAGTCTATGAGACTGACTTGCTTGACTGCAAGAGATGCTGTCATTTTGTGAACTTCAAAAATCAGTGAAAGTAACACAACACTATATAACTGAAAGCTAGATATCAAAACAGAAAACAATAATGGCACTATGAGTCTATGAGACTGACTGCAATAGATGCTGTCATTTTGTGAACTTTAAAAATCAGTGAAAGTAACACAACACTATATAAATGAAAGCTAGATATCAAAACAGAAAACAATAATGGCACTATGAGTCTATGAGACTGACTGCAATAGATGCTGTCATTTTGTGAACTTTAGAAATCAGTGAAAGTAACACAAAGTACATAAATGATGAAAGCTAAATACCAAAACAGAAAACACTAATGGCACTTGTATACGTGACTTTGGTTGCTTAAAGTGCTTTTAAGCTGTAAAGTTGGTATGCTGACATTATTTTTTTGTCCTTTCAGGTTGCAGTCATGAGTTCTGCATCAAATGTGCTCTTTACCTCTGCTCAACCAGCAACATCCGTGTCGAGTTCACAGGCCCACCTGGGTCCATCCCGTGCCCTCTTTGTCGGAATGGCATAATGTCATTCACTAAGTTACCAAGCACACCAACAGAAGGGCTTAAATCAAGTTCAGCGCTCACATTCTGCAACCCCTGCATACTAAACACCCGATCTATGGACTCGCCAGCCACTGTCTCCAAAGCCGAAATCAGACGCAACCGTGTGGCAGCTGTCTCTTCAGAGCTAGTCTGTCCAATCACTTGCAGCCCATTCCCGTCGTCCGCCCTCCCAACCTGCAGGTGCAACGACGATGATCCATGCGGTGCTACAGATGCACAGGATGGTTCCAAGCCCAATCTCCCCGACCCCGCACTGCGTAAGTATGGAGCTGGACAAGAGAGGGGAGGAAGGTCTAGACCGGACCAGCTGCTCAGGCATGTTCTGGAGTCGAAGAAGCTGTCAAAGGGAGCAGCAGTGTGATGCAGAGATCAACGCTTGATTTTTTTTCTTTGTGGTTGTGAATATGTTTGATTCATAGCAGCTCAATGCGGGAGATGAGCAGCGGTTGTTTTTCCTCCCCAGCTGTGTTCCCTTCTCTCCTATTTGCAGCCAATATGTTTTCTTGATCGGTGAAGCCAATATGTTTTCTTGATTGGTGAAATCCAGCTGCGTCCTTTGCAGCCGCAGCGTGTGTACTGTAACAGTTTTGTTACGATGGGTCGTGTACCAGTGAATCTAGATAGCTTCAAAGTTGCTAGCCAGTTACTGTTCTTTGTAGCTGTATGTAAATTGCAGTTCTGGATGGAATTACTTTCTGTCTCTGATGATAAGTATTTTGTGTACAACGAGTCAAATACTCCTCTAATAATTAATGATATATAAAAGAAGTCCCTTCTATTCAGTTTCTTGGTACAATATAATACAGTAGAGGCTAATCCTGAGCTCACAGGAAGTGCCTTTCTTCAACGATCAGCATTGCTATTGCTTCAAGACATGTGGCTACAGCAGATCAGTCATATGCTATAGTTTGCTCGCTCGATGCGAGTCCGTCGTCCTTGATCAGTTACGCCGGCGATGACAGGAGCGTCCTGACGATCCTGTCGCCGAGTCCTGGCACCGCTGACAAGAAGTGGCCAGTACCGGCGAGCTCGTGGTAGTTGACCCAGCCGAGCTTGCGGCATATGTGCCGCTGCAGCTGCACGGGCACGACGCCGTCCTCGTCGCCCTGGAACAGGTGCACCGGGAACGGCGGCTTCTCGAGGTCCGTCGGCTCGAACTCCGGCCACCTCCCGAACATGACCGCCATGTCGCGGTAGAAGGACTCCTGCGCCCCCTGCTGCGTCGCCAGCCTCGCCCTCTGCAACAACAAGAAAGAACAGGATGGTTTCAAATTCATTCGATCTGTGAGACAAACAATGGCAAGGCGACCGGCGACGAACCGAGTGGAACATGCCGTTGGAGAGCGCCATGACGCGGTTCTTCTCGTCTAGCTCGTTGGGGAAGGGCGCGGAGCCGTCGATGACGGTGGAGGTGGGCAGCCACGGCTGGGTCATCCACCAGTGGAGCAGCCACGGCGCGTAGTAGGCGACCCGGAGCGACCACTGGTCGCCGACGGTCTGCTTCCTGTAGAGCTGCCGAGCCAGGTCCCGCGGCAGACCGCGCCAGCAGTAGTTGATGACGGGCGCCATCATGGCCAGCCCGGCCAGCCGGTGCGGGATGTAGCGGATGGCGGCCCAGCCGGCGTGCGAGCCCAGCGAGGAGCACACGAGGTAGAACCTGTCGCCGAGCTCCAGCGCGTCGGCGAGGTCCTCGATGTCCAGCGCCGCGCTCTTCACCGTCCGCCGCGGGTCCGGCTCGCTCTCGCCGTACCCGGCCCGGTCGAACGCCACCATGTACACGCCCAGCTCCTCCAGCACCTCCTGTTAATTTGTTCCAGTGTTCCGTTCATCAGTTACGTTCATCAGTTACAGTGCTGACTACTGAACGGTGATTGGGCATGCATCAGGTAGGCGGTTTCAGCGAGAATTCTACGCGTGCCTAGTCGTTTTCGCGGAACGTCGTTGCGTGTAACTCCTGGGCTCCTGGTTGGTGAGCGACGCCGACGCCGGCACATGCCGTCAGCCGCCACGGGGTTGCGTGGAGCTAGCGAGGTGGAGTTGGTGCTGGCCACCAACTTGTTCCGGTGCGCTATCAGCCGGACGGACTAGTGGTGGTTGCCACGGCCTCAAGCACACGCGTACATGCATGCATGTGGAAAAAGCGGAAGAGAGACGGGCAGCGCGCGCGGCCGGCCGTCACAGACACACACACACCAAACCAACCTGAGAAGCGCGAGGCGAGTCCATGCGGCCGCCGGAGAATCCGTGGGAGTAGACGACCTTGAAGCGCGCGCGGTCCTTGCTGACGCCGGACTCGGCGTACGCGAGGTACCGGCCGTCGCGCATCCGCACCCGGGGCGCGGTCACCGGGGGCCACCGGGCGTCCCGCACGGCGTCGGCGGAGGCGGCCGGACGGCGTTCACGAACCAACCCGCCGACACCAGCGCCAGGGCAAAGAGCACCAGCAGCCCCGCCGGGGTGCTCGTGGCCACTGTCGTCCCTGCCGCCGGCAATGGCAACCAGTCGCACACGCCGCGCATGTAGGCCAGGCAGACCCAGCACACCATGGCCGCACGCATTGTGCCGATCGCCAGCGACCAGTAGCCTGTAGTGGAGCCTGCTGCACCTGCAGCCATGGCTGGCAGCGGCGCGAGCTGGGAAAGGAAAACTAATGGAGTGGGTCGTGTGGTGGTGTTGTTGAGGGCTAAGCTTAGGCTTAGCTACAACTGCAACTATACAAGGCCGGCTGGCTTTGTGAGGACGGATCGGAGGGCCGGCCGGAGGTTCTTAAAACGTGTTAGGTATTTGGGTGATGAGATATTGCGAGCTAAATGGTGGTGGCTTGGTGACGCTTTGCAGTTGCTGACATGTGGTGATGGTGGAGAGGGGCAACCCTTTCACTAACCTACCGACGACGTCGATCTCTTTGCTTGTGGCCTTGCATTGTGTTGTGCACACTGGACTGCACACACATATATATATGCTACGTTATATTATCAGCCTCATTCGGTGCGTGCGTGCTTTAAATTTCTGGTCATGCCAAATTGTTGCCGGTAAGTAAGACCTCACCTACCACCGGCCTATTTCAAAGTGCAGTGTAGTGGTCTCCCCAAACTCTACCTGAAAAGGCCTCGTTTTATCTGCAAAAACAATTGGTTTTACACACAAGTTTATTACTAGATACTACTACGTGGGTCATGTAACCCACCATCCCAAATTGTAAGTCATTCCAAAATCTTAGAGAGTTAAAACATCTTAAGTTTGACCAAATTTATATAACATGATAATAACATTTAAAATGTCAACTAAGTATCACTAGATTCTTTACTAATTATATTTTCATATGAATTCTATATTACAAATCTTTGTAATTCTCTATATGACTTTGGTCAAACTTGATATGCTTTGACTCTCCAAAATTTTTGAAATAACTTCCAATTTGGAATGGAAGGAGTATATATTTAGTAGTTCAAAGAGTTGAGTTTACACGAGGTCTAGTCTTTCTCAATACTGTTTCTGAAAAACCCCACATGGCCATTCAAGATAGAGATGCTATGCCGTGCCGGTTTGACTACAGATTTTTCAGTAGGTGCTGGGGTTTTTGAAGAGTGGACGAAAATATATATAAAATGGAAATAAAAGAAGAACTATTTACATGGGCATGACGTAGGTGATGATGTTTTGCCCAAAGTTGCATCCACTGATGTGCTTTTGTAAGGGTGGCGCCACCAAGAATCTTTTCTTTTGGCTCCCTCTCGATCGCCCTGTCACGCCTCTCTTTTTCTTCAGGAGCAGTCCTTGCAAATTGTTGTTGGATTGGGGGTTGGTGTATGGTGACATGGTGTTCAAGTATGAATGGACAGCAATCTTCATCCCTTTGGCATCTCATGGAATCCTACCTGTCTAGAGTATTCTCAGTCCTCACCAACTCCAAATACTGACCTTTTGGGAAGACCCGTGGACTGGACCAATGAGAGGTAGCTAGGTCGGTAGTGATCTTGGTAGGTAAAGACGTGTTTCAGAAGTCGTGAACGGCATGCATTATTGTCAAAATACAGATTGTTCTTGAAAATAAAAAATAAAAATGAAGATTGTTCTTCTGTGTGGATGTGGTAAAAGTATGGCGGTACCTGAATCCTTTGCGTATTGGAATCTCACTCTTTATACTTGAGCTAGCTAAGCTCCTTTGTTTCTTGCTGATTTGTTCTTCTTATTTACCGTCGACAAGTCTTTTGCATTCGCGGTCTACTTACCGTCCAAAGAGAAAGAATACAGACTCATCAGTAACGTCAATGGCGCAAAGTTTATCTCAACAACAGCCTGTTGATATGAATACTGAAGACATAAATGATTTTAGAGTTCCGGGGACGTTACAGCGCGCAGTTCAGAGCATTTGACAATCTCTGCACCCACCGGCTCCCACAAAAGAAACTGGGGTACCAAAAAACAAAATTAACGAAGACATATATAGTCTAATGCACATGTTTCATTCAAAACATATCTTTTTTTTTTTTTTTTTTGAGATTACACAGTACAACGCAGACGCTCAACACAAACGCACAATCACCCCTATGAATACACGTACGCAAACCCTACCCCTATGAGCACCTTCAAAGTATCGAGCGGCAAATCTTGAAGTTCAAGTCACTATTGGCGCCTCGCTATCGACGGGACGTCGCCTACCACTTAATGCACGCCGGAAAATCCTCGAAATAAATCCCGGGATAAAATGTCGCGACCCGTGATTTGAACCCTCGGGTGGGAGCCCCCAACCAATGGCCTTTGCCATTGCGCCCGTGAGCCCCTTGACCACGGTGAACTAGCTCTTCTTATTCTTCCTCATAATAAATTTAGAAGCAATAAAGCTTTTGCCGTACTTTCGATCAAAGAAAAAAAATAGTGCAAAGAGCTGTAGCACGGGAAGTTGGACTGAAAGCATGAGTTTATTATCAACGAAAGAGTTATGATTTGAGAATTCCATGTACCAATCCTTGACCATTTTTTCCCATGGTCTTCACTGGGTTGTTGTACAACTAACTACCAATGATTTCGTCAATGATGTCCGTATCACAACTAGACAGCTACTTCTTAGACGCGGGTTCGACGACCCTGCTTCCACCTGGGTTCTCGGTTCAAGGTTCCTACGCCTACGACAACGCGTCATCAACAATATCCTTCGGTTGTCGTGACATTTCTCCTTCAACGCCTTCACCGACCCAATTTTAACCGCTATGCGCGCGGTCAATCCATCTGGGCGCACGCGTCTTTGACGCCCGCTAATACCCCTCACCGCCAGAATCGTTCGTCGCTTGCGCCTTAGTCGACGCTGCTTTGTCTTATTACCGTGTCAAAGGACCTTCATGTAATCGGGTCCTCCTTTGAGGACCTTTATGTATCATGGCTGCTTTAATATTTAATAAATATGTTGTTGAAAAAAAAAAAGATTTCGTCAATGGAAAAGAATGAATCGTGCTCTGAAATTGATGGCAGTTCCAAGCTGAGTCTTCCTCTGTCTGAACTGATGAAGTTTACGTCTTCTCTGAACCGTCCACTCAATTGATTTTTTTTAAGGGCGCCCAGTCTTACCAGTATGGGTTGATTCACGTGGCGCTATAATTACAAAATGATATATATATACTCCTTTGAGAACGAGTTTTGATGTTCCTTTGAGAACGATGGCCTGCAAGACCGAGTTAATTCGTCCAATGTTTTTTTTTTTTTTCAAAAAAGTTAATTCTTCAAATAATCTTCAACGACAGGGTCCTGTTTGGCATCGGTCTATGCTAAGAGATCGATCTGTGGAGCTAGAAGTGTGTGTACACTTGACTAGCCTTGCTCTACTGTTTTCTTTGTATTCTACACAAATAATAGTCGCGA